>CM038716.1:5229183-5399183 GCA_021613375.1 Megaleporinus macrocephalus
TTCCATCTTATTTTATGTCTGTAAACAGGGAGTAAAGTACATCAGCATGGCTAAAAACAGAGGCGGACAAGGCACACAGCTCTATTACCTGTGTAAAAGTATTGATACTTCTGGTCAAGTATTACTCCAGTACTAGTAAAAGTGGTTGAGTAAACTTGAGTCCAAGTATTTAAGTACTTGGTTTTAAAAATATTACGAAGTTAGGTTGATCTTACTGAAATAGAAGTCTCCCTCCCCGCCCTCGCATACTCTGTGGATTAAAGATGTTCTTGGTGCCGCAGGGTTAGAAAGGCTTCGGGGTATTGTAAATAGCTCTAATACGAAATTTGGATTATGTAAAAAATGTGCTCTGCCTAGAACCACGATGATGGCTTAAATGTTGTTTTTTGTTGGAATTGTTGGGTTGAAAATATTTATCTGGGACTTCTCTATCTATTGTAGACTAGACTAATCCTTTATTTTATTTTATTTTATTTTATTTTATTTTATTTTATTTTATTTTATTTTATTTTATTTTATTTTATTTTATTTTATTTTATTTTAACCTAGGTGTTTTGGTTTGACTCAGATTTTTAATCTGGTGTTATTTTAATAAGGCATTGTGGTTATTGTTTATTACATAGACTGCTGGATGTATGTATCACCATAAAAAAACAAAAATATAGTATTTAAAAAAAAATATTCCAAAGTAAATACTCAAAAGTACTCAACCTGTCACCACAATGCATTTTCAGATACTACTGACACTAAAGCAACCTACTGAACTTGGTGTGATGTTATTATTATTATAATTATTATTATGACAAGATTAAAACATATATTTCCAACTGTAGACAGTAATATTAACTCTGTATTATCACTGGCTAACTATTAGTATGAAGTTGATTCACTCAGGACCTGGTGATAGAAGCTAAATCCAACATTAGCCTTATTAATACTTATACTTATTTATACATAATTATCAAACAATCTGTTGTCTGTAAACATGGAGTAAAGTACATCAGTACGGCTAAAATTAAGTATTACTCTGGTAAAGTAAAAGTGGTTCAGTAAACATGAGTTAAAGTATTTAAGTACTTGGTTTTGAAGATTATTCAAAATTAAATACTCAAAAGAGTTCAAAGATTTCAACAGACAATTTATTTTAATGTCTACACTTCGTTACCACAATGCATTGTCATATACTACTGACTCTAAAGCAACCTACTGAACTTTGTATGATGTTAGTAATAAGTTTATGACAAGATTAAAACATATACTTCTGACTTTAGTCTGTAATGTTAACTCTGTATTATCACTGGTAACTATTAGTATGCATCAACAGTGAATTCACTGGTGTTATAGACCACCTGGTTTCCAGGCTAACTGGTTTCCATACATGGTCACATGCTGTGCAATCAGCAGCAGTTGGGTTTTGCCTCCGTTATCAGATTCATCACACATTCATTCAACATATTACGTAAGACCTGGTGCAGCGAATATGATTGTATAAGTGAGCAGAGAGCATTTCATCACAGCCAAAAGTTCACAGTGTACGGGAACCACTTATCTTGGAAAACAGACATAAGACATAACATCTCGATACGTATAACAACATGGTGCATAAAGACATAACATAAACAAACTAAGTCTTGAAAGTTTTTTTTAAGGTCACAAAATTATACATGGAGTCAAATATACTTAAACTTTCTAGTTTAACAAAGAAAGTGTGAATATACATCACACAAATTATACTGCTGCAGATAAACACTGATCAGCCATAACATTAAAACCACCTCCTTATATCCACATACACCGTCCATTGTATCAGCTCCACCATGTAGGAACACTATGTTGTTATAATTACAGAACGCAGTCCATCTGATTCGCTGTGTACCCTGTTTATCCTCTTTACCCTGTACTTTATAGCCAGGACCACCACAGAGCAGGTACTATTATGGAGGTGGATCATTCTCAGCACTGCATTGACACTGACATGGTGGTGGTGTGTTAGTGTGTGTTGTGCTGGTGTGAGCAGATCAGAGAGAGCAGTGCTGCTGGAGTTCACACCTCAGTGTCACTGCTGGACTGAGAAGAGTCCACCAACCAGCAACATCCAGCCAACAGCATCCTGTAGGCAGCGTCCTGTGTCCACTAATCAAGGACTAGAGGATGACCAACAGGTGGACCAGTAAGGTAGAAAACTCCAGCAACACTGCTGTGTCTGATCTACTTGTACCAGCGCAACACACAATAACACACCACCACCATGTCAGTGTCACTGCAGTGCTGAGAATGACCCACCACCCTAATAATACCTGCTCTGTGGTGGTCTTTAATATACTACACATATATATATATATATATATATTAGAGATGGACGGATCAGTGTTTTTGAGGCCTTTCAACGCGATAGGCCGATAGCCAATACCGATCGAGGGCGGGGCTATATGCCACAGCATTGCTTAAAGTAGTTATTAGCGCAAGCAAGTCATGAAACATGTTGGGAACTTGTTTATTACCATTTTTAACGAGCTCATGTGAAACAGCATAATATTTTTAACTAAATTAGAAGTTGGTCTATGTGGGAGTAAACTGCTTGATAAGCTCCAGAAGAGCGACATCTGAAAAGTATCTCTACTAGGAACAGCAGAGTGTGAATCCAGGTGGAATATTAAGTAGCAGAATGAACGTCTTCTACAGCCGAGAAGATCTGCTTATCTAGAACTATGAACTCAATCACTCTGGCAGTGGTTCTTTAGCTCTCTGGCTGTTGCTGCTGCTGTTCTGTTTGTACCGGTCAGATCTGGTCTGTAGGTGTTCTTGGTTATTAGTTTTGGTTATTAGATACTCACTGTATTCAGCTGTGTGGTGGTCTCTAAAGTGCTATATCAGATTAGTATGTTAAATGTCTTTATCCTGGTTCCCGCGAGAGACGCTGATATTACTAATGTTACAGATGTTACAAACTGCCCTGGATGAGAGTCACATACACAGACAGACCACGTTTTCTCTTTTCGTCATAAAACGTTAGAGGCCGCTGCTTTAGTCAGTCTGTGGAAAATGAAAATGTGTGTATTTCCACCTAGTGGCTCAGACAGGAATTGCAGGGAGCTCCTCTTCCTGGATGAAACGCTAGCTGGAAATACAGAAATTAGGCTCATTTGTTTAACAACATTGATCGGCTCTCGGGATCGGCTAAACTGAAGAAATATCAGGCGATCGCTGATCACATATTTAGATAAAAAATCGTCCGATACTGTTACATGGCTGATCGATCTTTCCATCTCTAATATATATATATATATATGGAAAGATATATATATAACAGTAGCGAATCGTGACCCTTAAGACTCGGCCCTCTCTGCAGAGTTTTCAGAGGGGGTGGTTTTGACAGTTCGGGTGCAGGACATGGGTTTCCATCATTACTCAGCAAACTAGCTAGCGGTGGTAGCCTAGCCCTAGCTAGCTGTTTCTCCAGCTAGCGTTGCCACAGTGGGCGGAAATGATCATACAGTTAAGCCCGCCCACTTAGAGGAAAGATATGATTGGTCAGTTTTACTGTTTTTGAAATTGGTATGGCGCTGCCTGGTCCTCTGTACATGAACAGCGGGACCACCAATCACCAACATTCTGTGGAGGCATCACAGTCCTTATAGGGGGAGACACAGACTCACAGGCTTCCACTTAACCCCTCACGTTCCAACACAGATTGAAAAGACACGTTTGAATTACTTATTTATATATATTTTTGTAATTGTTTAGATGTTAATTGTCAAACTGTAAATAGATAAAATTATATTTATATATGTGTGTCTGTGTGTGTGTGTGTTAAGAATATTTTAGGCCCTCTCAGAGGACGTAGAGGGCCACAACGGTTCCCCACTAATATATATAATGCTGCCCTGCTTTACAGTGATTATCTGATCCTCACCCCAAGCATTTCAATGCATGTATGTCCTGACATGATGCGCAAATGACAAATAACCTTGAAACTTGAACTCGAAACACCGAACTAGCACCGAGCAAACATCGAACAAACCAGTTCATAAACAATATTGTTGGTTGTGTGTTGCATGTTGGTGAAGCTCACCTGTCCAGGTCGGGCTTTAAACCCACTCTTCAGCATGCGCACCTCCACGACATTGCAGGGGTGCCTGATGACGGAGACTACCGTCACTGGAGCGCTTCCCCTGATGTAGCGATACAGCCTCTCCGCACAGTAGAGACAGAGCGGGGCCGACACCCACAACCACGTCTACACACATACATACACCAGAAACACAAACCACCAGTTGACACTTAAACCCATTTAAACCACAGTTACTTTAAAGCTGAAAGAGATGAAAAAGAGGTAACTGTACAGGAGATTAGAAACATGAGCTGGAGCCACAATTTATTGACACTGTTATTTAGCATTGCTGTTTGAATCAAAAGTCCTTAAATGAGAGTGGCTCTGTGGTCAGATATTGACCATGAAGAGCTAGACAAACGAGGTCTTGTGTCACATTCACAGTGTCTAAGAGTCTTAAATCCTAGTGAGTGTGTAAGTAGGCTGTCTATGTAGGCAGCTGTCTAAGTAGCAGCGTTCTCTCCTCATCTCTCCTCATAAAACAGATTACTGAGACACTCTAGTTAGAGAGAGACTTGTTCCCGCCCACTGCAGCACGCCACCGGTGGTTTAACTGGTTGCTAAGCTACCGGCCGGCATCCAAAACAATAGCCAGAGGCTTAAAAATAGTATAAAACTGCTAAATGGTGAAGGACTCGTTACAGAGTTGATAATAAAATACTGTTTTGTGTGATTATATGACCAGAAACACATTAAAACACCAGAGAGAATCAAAATAACTATAAACAACTTCACTGCTCATAGATTTGCCTGTGGTGCTGAATTGTCTTAGTGGCTGAGGAAGCGTTTGATGCTTTCTTAAAATCAGGTCTAAATAAGGTTCCTCAGTAGACAGCATGTTTAAGGTATGTAAGAATTGGGACAGCCTACATTGTCGGGAGCGCATACTATGGCGCAAAATGCTGCCTATGTAGACCCTCACTAGGTGTTGAGACACTGTGCATCAGCAAGATCGAGCTACTAGGTGGGCTAAGATTGTAAGTGGCCACAGATTGTATAAAACACAAACGCAGTGTTAAACGCAAACCTGAGGAAAATGAGGACGAAAGTGAGCGTCTTCCCTGCACACCCTCAGCAAAGGTTCTTTCGACTCCTCCTCTATTTCTGCCTCTGGCTCCTGATTGGACCACAAGCTTGTATTTGCTTGATTGGGCCACACACAGCCGGGTGGGTGGGCTTCCAGGTTCGTCTGGTACTTTATAGCCCCTCTACAAGGCAGTAGATACAACAACATGTATATAAATATCGAAGGTCCATAGAAAAACAAGTAAGGCAACTTTACAGGAGAGGAGAAAAACTGTCCTTACTTTTAATGTAAGTTAATGGAACCACAATTCAGAATTCAAATTGCTTTTTTATTGGTCTATTCATTATAGAAATCACTAAAAATGGAGACCTCTGTTCTAGCTCATCCCAGAGGTGTTCAGTGGGGATGAGGTCAGGGTTCTTTGTAGGCCAGTTAAGCCTTTATGGAGCTGCTGTGAGCACTGGGACACAAGTCATGCTGGAATTGTTTGGAAGCATACAACTGTCCAAAATGACATGGTCTGCTGACACAATAAGATTTCCCTTCACTGAGGTTGACCCCAGAATAACAACCCCATAGCATTATCCCTCCTCCACCAAACTTAACCACTGCAGTATGGCTGGTAAAGTTATCCTGGCACTTGCCAAACCCACTTTATCACTCACAGTTTTAGCACCACCCTATTTAAGTCTTTAGAACAACACATTCTTTTACTAGTGTTTGACATGGTAGTATGACATGGTACTTGATTATATACACCTAAGGCAAGGGACTGAAGGTGTGTCCTCATATATCATGATCAACAGACCAATAGAAATGGTCCAAAATTACTTTAAAAAAGTTGCCTACTCATGCATCCATTGTAAGTTGAGAAAGCTTTTGCTTTTCCTGTAAAGTTCCCATTTTGGAGATTCAAGTTCATATGTATCAGTGTGTATCTATGTGTGTGTGCATGACGAGGTAGAGAGAGAAAGTATGTTTTGGTATACATACCCAGCTACGTGCACCATCAGTATAACGTAGAAGAGGATGAAGAGATTGTGAGTGTACCAGAAAATCTCATAGTTGCAAACCCTGTAGAGACAAAACCCAACACAGAGTCCATCATTTACTATGGAGTGTATAATAAACTGAACTCATAACTCATCAAGCAGCTCTTCATTTTTATAAAAGCAAACAAGGAAGAAAGAAAGAAAAAGAAAAAGAAAAAAAGAACCCAGAGGACCCATAGATTTAGGCCATGGGCCACAAATGAACACAGGGTATAATGCAACACAGATGTTTTATGTAGTTACATAGGTTACAGTAGAACATGCTCTTGGTCATCTTCTCGTGTTCCCAAAGTAACACCATCTCGGACTATTCAATCAGATTGATGTTTCTTCAGGTTCACAATGAGCGTGATAAACAAATGCTATGAGCTGTTTAATAGGTGATATTTGATTAACGAGTTTAGCATATGAAGTATTTTCTTTTTAAGTTTATTAATGCTGCACAGAATTCTCAGCCATCATAAAATCACTTTCAGCTTACTGAGGTCGACCCCTGAACAACAACCCCATAGCATTATCCCTCCTCCACCAAACTATAGAGCTGCAGTCAGGCAGATAATGTTCTCCTGGCATTTGCCAAATCTACACTCGTCCATCAGACTGCCAGATAGGGAAGCATGATTGGTCACTCCACAGAACACTCAGCACTATGCTTCTCAGCGCTCGGTCACCTCGCACTGTAACTTCACGTGGTCTAACATAGTGGCTGTGGCTCCTCAATGCTTTCACTTTTCAATAATATCACTCACAGTTGATGGAGGAAAATCTAATAGGGAAGCTTTGTTTATAATGGAAAATGCCTTCATTTCCTAGAAACTGTTTAAAACTTCTTAGAAACACTCTAGCGATCCCATATAGGCCACAAAGTAGAACAGCATATGTGTCTTTAAAGATATTGTCTTTGTTAGGAAAGAAATCGGTGACCACAAGCTTTTGCATGGTGGTGTCCACTCACAACAGGCTTATTTAAAAAAATGCAAAGAAGATACTTGCTGTTCTACTTTGCGGCCTAAGTGTGCTTATATACCTAACTATGAAGTTCTGCATCTATGTAATCCCATGTGAAAACTTCTGTAGATCAAATCGAACGTAAATGAAAATTACAGTAACTTCAGAGGGTCAAGTAGACCCGCCTCTCCTCTTCAGGCGCTGAGTGTGTGTGTTTGGAGCTGAAAACGGTGGAGGGGGTGGTTGAGAGCAGCTGTTATTACAAGGGCTGAATGTCCAGTCCATTCAGAGTCCGAATGACTGTGCCTTTGAACCGGTGAAAAGCCTCGGGCCGATAAAGGCGACACTTCAATCACAGCCCGGCTCACTCAAAGCGAAAGAGCCTCCTAGTCCATCATGAAAGACCCTCAGAGTCCATCATGTTGTAATTATGGTGGAGTGGGACTGAGAGCGCCTGGGGTCAGCTTTAGGTCAGATGGCTATTTACCAGTGGCCTGAAAAAACTGCCATAGGCCACAGCTGTACCACTAGAGGCATTAGCGACAATCCTTCAAGCAACAACGGAGGCGGTCACAACAGTATGTAGGGATTTTCTAGAGAGGTCAGCAACAACAGAGGTGTTAGCATCAAGCTTTTAGACCACCTTTAAAGAGGTCCAAGCAACACTGTGCTTTTCTAGATGATACAGAGGCATTAACAACAATTTGTAAAGCTTTTCTACAGACTTTAACTACGAGTGACGCTATAGCAACCGCCTTGAAAGCTTTTCTAATGCCTGAAAACGATCTTTTCATTTCAATAACTTTCAAACACTTTTAGACATAAAACACAAGCTCCAGACTGAACACAGGCCTTCACTTTGTGTTATTATGTTTTATATTGTGTGAGATATTTTGGTGATTATATTGTGCTATTGTTTGTGGATGTGTTCAGTTTTATTGTGTTTTATATGTGCTTTAAATATATCACATGTAAAAACACATACCTCTATTTTTGTCGATTTTTATTTTTCTATTCTATTTACATTGTGTGAAAATTTCATCATGAAACCAATAAAAATGCTCTATATTAAAAATGATCTGGTTCCAGTGACTTACATTGAACATATTTATATAATATATAAATATAACATGTCTTTTTTTCATTCTATTAAAAACTTTCAAATCAAATATTTGTGTTCAACAACTCACCAGCCCCTTAGATTGATTAAACTACACAAGGGTCCCACTTATTATATTAAGTATCTCTAACAACAGTTTAGCTACACATGAACGACAACGTAACGACTAGTGATGTAGCCGCTGTCTCACTGTAGCAACTCATGTTATTACTATTGTTTAATTACATGTTAGAGAATCTGCTGTTACTATGACGATACTCATGTAATTCCATGAGGCAAAAAAAGAAACTGATAAACACGTGTGATTACATAAGCAGTATTACTGTAATGCATCTGTAACAGTGAACTTCTACTTCACTAGTAATTACGCTGTTGTTGCATGTGTTTGTCATGTGTAACTACACAGTGACTACAGACACTTAATATAAATTGGGACCTCAGAAAGTAAAGAAAAGTAAAGAAATGTTATTTGTTTTATGCTGACCTTACACCGAGCGATTTTACTGTTGCAGACAAGTTTCCAGTGTCGGAATCAAGTCTTGCTGGAGCTGAGTAGCGATCATAGTGTAAGGTGGTCGAGGCTACAGGGTTAAGTCAGTCTGTTTCTCGTCCAAGAGTTCCGATAAAATCTACTGTGTTTAATAATATCATAAGTCTTAAGTCCTGACTTACGCAAACAGTGACGTGAACATTGTCATCAACCAATAGGAGAGCTCTGTTCACTACCAAATGGGAAGAGCAAGGCAAGTACAGCAATGTCTGGCGGGTAAAGAAGTTAGAAATGAGGGGGAGTCCGGCGAGGGTTTGGAGACTGCGGTTCTCCTGGACTGTACAGAAGGAGGAGAAACTGGAGGAGCTGTGGAGTGAGCAAGAGTGCCTCTTTGACGTGTCTTTGAGTATGCTATGCTAAAACACTGCAGAACGTGGCTACAGTTACAATAAGCCTAACAGTGAACCATACATTAAGCTGAATATTGTTTCAATCATATAAATGGGAAATAATCTCAAAAGGAATCTAGTAGCAGTCAGTAAATAGTGACTCTGAAAGAGCCCCAGTCTTTGCAAAATCATAGCCTGTAACTAGTCTGTGACTAAAAGTCTGTGACTAGTCTTTAGATGTGAGAGGGTGTCAGACTTTAGTCTATTAAACAGAGTCTTCTAGTGTATGGTCAGCAATGGAGACATTTTAAGACAGAAACTGTAAGTTCACAAGAGTAAACAAGAGAAGGACTTCACCTTATGCTATAAGAAGAAGCTGTAAACATCAGGAACAGAATGAGGACCAATAAAACACCAGTAATCCCAGGAACTAAGAATGTGTGAAAAACAAAAGTCAATAAATCATTCATCGTAAAGAAAATCACATCAGCCTAAGTTCCCTCGGCTCCTCAGGTGCATCCCGACTTCCCTTCATTGGTGTTAATGTAATGGGTCCATTGTGATTGGTTCCCACAGTCTTCTCTGATTGGAAAGTCACAGCATTAATGTAATAACAGTACCTGCACACACCCGAGTCTATTAGCATGTTTAGTTATTACATTATTTCACTGGATCAGAACAGACCTGCCGTCACTGAGGGGGCTCCAGCTTTAGCCAGTTACATAATAACGTTCACTACACAGACATTTAATCCCTAATCCAACATCAGGTTGTTACAGCAGGTAATGCTTGTTGGCCTCACCTGTGGTCAAGATGAGGATACGGGGATCCTGCGAAAAACACAATTTAAGAAAAGCAGTTTTAAACTTTTTAGAGTATTAGTTTGAAAACTAATAAAGAGTAAACATTAAAATCAGCTCCACTGACCACACAGGAGCACGGTGGTCTACACTTACAGATTGTAGTTCTTCTGCTTCTCTGTATACATTGCTACCCTGTTCTTAAATGGTCCCACAGGACCACCACAAAGCAGGTCCTATATGGATGGTGGATCATTCTCAGCACTGGAGTGACACTGTTGGTGTGTTGATGGGAGTGTTTTTAAACACTGTGTCCACTCACTGTCCACTCTAATAGACACTCCTACTTTGTTCCACCGTGTAGATGTAAAGTCAGAGATGATAGTTAATCTGTTTGAGTTCTCTAGTTCTTTACCAGTGGTTACAGGACACTGCTCACAGGACACTGTTGCCTGGATGTTTTTGGTTTGGTGGGCTATGATCCACCATTCAAATAGTACCTGCTCTGTGGTGGTCCTGACTGTTGAAGACCATGGTAAAGGTGGGATAACACAGTCTGTAAGTGTACACAAACAAGTGCTCTTATATGATAAGTGGAGCTGATAAATTGGACAATGAGTGTAAATAAATATAAGGAGGCAGCTTCAATGTTATGGCTGTTGGTGAATGAGTGTGTATGTATATGGCAGGTTTATGCCACATTTTGGGGACCTGTTCATTAGAGGGTACCATATCATATTGTTGGCAAAAAAATATATAAAAAAATCACCATATGGTGATAATAGCTATATTCTGACTTGTTGACGTAATGGTGTCATGCGCATGGCGTGTGTTCGTTACGTGAGTCATTTTGGGAGTGAAAGAAGTACATAGCGCCCCTAAAAGGCAATATTTTTCAAGGACAGCATCCCCGGACATGTTGCAGCTTCATAAGGTAGCAGCTTCACTGTCCTGTGCAGAGTTCTAGGCCAGAGTTCTGTGCAGCTCCTGTCTTGAGATCAGCTACTTTCCCGACGACGGTTTAGGAAGTTTCTCCAGTTGTGGTGTCTCAAAGAGGAGAAACAAGTGTGTGTAACAACAAGGCTGAATAACTGAATTAGACTGTCAAGCTTTGGACATCGCCTCCACATTGCTATGGGTAACGCCTTTGGCGTTAATATAGCACATGAAGAAATACTTCTACAGTAACGTCACACAGAGGGCCCATGAAACATCTGATACCGTCTGCAATTAAGGTCTACAATGTCTGAAGTTTCATTTGGAGCCTGATAGAAAGTTCTGATTCATTTTACTGAACCGACTGCGAATCAATTAACCGATTCTGATTCAACTAATTCCTTTTGCTATAGTCATTGTCTGTGTCAAACTGATTGACAGCACAAACTAGAATAAACAATGTTTACAGGTTTTGTTTCTACTGAATATTTGAAACGCATATTTATCCTCAATAAAACATTTATTTTGTTGCAAAAGTATGTTTTTTAAATTAATATAATATGATTCAATGGTTTGCGACATCACCCAAAAATATTGTTATCACAGAAATACCTGGAAATATTGTGATATTATCTACCTGCTGTTCATATACTCACACTGAGGGGATCTTTTATACTTGTAGGGACCATAAGCTCACCCCCACAGTATTAAATTTTGTGGTCAGGGTAAGGTTAAGCTTAGAGTAAAAGTGTGTATGTGGGTGTATGTGTGTGTTCTTGTAGAGATATAGTTGTGAGGACCACATGTCCACACTAGTATAGTACAGACTGATTATTTTTTCGGTAAAGCGAGGACATTTTGCTGGTCCTCACTTTAGGACATGTCATTTTCTCCAAAAAAGTTTTTTTTTTTAAATCTAGTAGAGCAGAAAATTTGTCTTTGGGGTACTAAGGTTAAGGTTAGGGTTAGGTTTAGGTGTAGGTGTAGTATTATTTAGTTATAGAACAACAAAGATCAATAAAAACCTATGGGTGACCTCACTAATATAGTAAGACAAACATGTGTGTGTGTGTGTGTGTGTGTGTGTGTGTGTGTGTGTGTGTGTGTGTGTTACCTGTCCCCGGTGTTGTGCTACATTCAGAGCAGGGAAATCGTCTGAGTACCTGACAGAAAACCTAACAGCGTTCACCAGGTGAGCACTGACATGAACCACTGTAAACACACAGACACACAGCGAGAGGAAATAAGTATTTAGACAGTTTTTCTATTTAATACACGTACTGACTGACATTCACCTGATGAACAATCACATAATGACTGTACATTTGTACATATGAAGTATGTATGAACAAGCAGAGAAGAAAGAAACATGAAAAATGGACGCAGGCACCACAGATTAAAACTTTAGAACTTTGTTGTGAGGTCCTTGCTAGCAGCTACAGTAAGAAGTGATTTACTTTTGCCAGCATTTTTGCTCAACTGACTGTACGTTTATTAAATAATAAAGACAAAAGTTTCTGAATACTTGTTCCCCCACCCCCTCCTTCCTCCCCCTCATCCTTCATCCTCCCCCTCACCTCCCCTTCCTCCCCCAAGCCCCCCAGAGCAGTGTGACTGTATGCTGTAAGAATGCACGCCTACAGAATAGAGCTGCTTGATCCAACAGCTGATAATGTGTCTTTCTTTCTCGTTCTCTCTCACTGTCTCTCTCTCTCTCTGTCTCTTTCTGTTTCCCCTTTTCATTCTCTCGGCTTCTCTCTCTCTCTCTGTTTCTCACAGTCTTTAACTCTTTCTCCCAGTCTTTCTCTGTCTTTCTCTCTCTCTCTGCCTGTCTCTCCCTGTCTCTGTTTATATCTCTCTCTCACTTTATCTCCTTCTCTGTTTCTTTCTCTCACTTTATCATTGTCTCTCTCTCTCTCTGTCTCTCTCTCTTTCTCTCTGTCTCTGTCACTCTGTCTCTCTCTTTCTCGCTGTCTCTCTTTTCCCTCTCTCTCTCCTTCTCTCTTTCTGTCTCTCTTTGTTACTCTCTATCACTGTCTCTCTCTTTCTCGCTGTCTCTCTTTTCCCTCTCTCTCTCCTTCTCTCTTTCTGTCTCTCTTTGTTACTCTCTATCACTGTCTCTCTCTTTCTCCCTCTTTTTCTCTCTGGCGCTCTCTCTCTGTCTCATAATTTCTCCCCTTCTCTCTTCTTCTCTCTCTCTTCCTCTCTCTCTCTCCTTCTCTATTGCTCCCTCTTTCTCTCTGTCTTTCTCTTTCTCTCCTTCTCTCTCTGTCCTTCACTCTCTCTCTCTCTGTCACTCTCTCTCTCCTTCTCTCTGTCTCCCTCTTTCTCTCTTGTTCTCTCTCTCTCTCTGTCACTCTCTCTCTCTCTCTCTCTCTCTCTCTCTCTCTCTGTCACTCTCTCTTGCTCTCTCTCTTGCACTCTTGCTCTCTCTCTCTCTCTCCACTGTTTTGTGGTTTATTGTGTTGTTTGCTGGCTGCGTGCTATGGTGTTGCCGTGGTAACAGGATGTCTCTGAACTAAGCGCTCTGTAATTAGAACAAGACCTCAATGTCCAAGACAGGAAGTAACGGCGGGACAGGAGAGGATGGGGGTTGGGGGGGGGTTACCCTGTATCACTTAACACCGGGGTCTCCCTCCACACACACACACATGCGCATGCACACATGCACACCTGTCAGCTGGAAACCCGCAGCTGTAGCTTCAGCCTAAATTAACCCCTCGTTATTCAGTTACAACCTAAAACCTGCTCTAACGTAGCATTCGGTCACCAATCTGAGGGTCCGGTGACTAATATGAACTATTCAGTAGTGACTATGAATTCTTCAGCAGCCAGAACTGATTATTCAGTGACTATAGTGCTATGGATTATATCTAGATGCAGCTTTGGTGGTTTGATGTTTCATAGATGGTTATAACTCCCAATAAGTGGTTAGTAGCTTTTTTAGCAGCTGTTCGTATCTTCAGTCAAGTTGGTGCCAGGAGATATTTGTGCGTAGTTATGTTTACTGACTAGTCAGAAACAGTATTTATGGACTGCTGTAGATAGAAGTGAATAGTTTGAGTTAGTTTTTATTCGTTATGTTTAGTATTGGCTCAAGTTTTGACTCTCTACTGCCCTCTAGCGGATGTATCCTTGGCTTAAGCCACCCAGGGACGCATGGAAGTATGGGGGAAGTGCATGAGACGGTTAGGACTTGCGTATGTATTTCAGTAAACTGGCCTTTAGATACTGTTTCTGACTAGAGATGGAAGGCTCGATCGGCTATGGTATTGGTATCGGCCAATTTCTAATCAAAATATGCGATCAGCTGATATTTCTCAATTTAGCCGATCCCGAGAACCGATCGTTGGTGTTAAACAAATGAGCTTAATTTCTGTATTTCCAGCTAGCGTTTCATCCAGAACAAGAAGCCTTCTGTGAAACCCCTCCCGCCAGGTCCCTGCAATTCCTATCTGAACCACTAGGTGGAAAAACATACCCTTTTATTTTCCACAGACTGACTATAGTGGCGGGCCCCGCCAGAACAGTTTACAGTGTTCTGTAACATCTGTCACATCTGTAAAATCAATGTGTCTCATGGGAGAACCAAGACATTTAACACTACTAATAACCCAGAACACCGTGCAGACCAGATCTGACCGGTATGAACAGTACAGCAGCAGAAACAGCCAGAGAGCTAAAGGAACCACAGCCAGAGTGATTGATAACCATGTTCCACTAGGTTTCATAACTTGCACTAATAATTGCATGTAGCCTGCCGTGGCAGATAGCCCCGCCCTCGATCCGTACCGGCTACCGCACTAAAAAGGTCCATCTCCATTTCTAACCAATTATGACCACAACGGGTCAAACATCAGTCACTCACCTGAGAAGACACATATGGCCACTCCGCAGGCTACGTGAAAGCTTTTACTCTTATCCAACAACCGACGAGCTTTTCTACTGTTCACCTGAGAGAGAAAACAAAGTATGATTACTGTTATTAATGGTTTAATAACATATTTATGATATGATTAATACAGATTTATTACAGTAAAACAGTATGTGGGGTTACTTTTGGGTTAATCAACTGACCACCATGATTGTAATAGATGTGAACATCTTTCATCTTGATTTTAATGGAATTCTTTATTTTGGTCATTTATTATCTTTGCAGCAATTTAAGCATTTCTGTACTGAATAGGTTTCTCTTTTACCTGATTAGTTCCTCTCAGCGTGGTCAGTACAGATCTGCACATGGGCAGCAGCACCAGGCTGCAGTTCAAGTTCAGGACGGACGCAGATGCTCGGCTGATGCACAGTCCTAGCTGGACAAACACATAACGGGGTTAGACCGCCCCCTAAAGGCGAGACGAAGAACAACTGTCACTAAACACTCAAACACTAATACACTAATACAGTTGAGGGACTTTTTTTAAAGACGCTAGTTCTCTGTTTTGTATGACTTGTATATGAGAAACAAACAATACTCTTCCATACAACCAGTAACAAATGAAATTTAGTGCTCATGCACAGGACAGGGGAAGAAGAGGGGCCACATGCTGCACTCCCACATGGTCAAAAAGGAGAGATGGCCAAAAAGCACAAGATCTGAAGAACAAAGAACTGAGATATTAGTTCTTAAATCAGGCAAACGCTGTGTAAATATCAGTTTCAGTGGTGGGGAGACCTCCTAGAGTTGACAAAGCTGAAGCTGACTTCCTGTTTGCTTATAATATTTGTAGTAGTAACTGGTTAGCATCACAGCAGAAGCTGTCATAGCAACAGTTTGCTAACCCGCTACCCAGCTAGTGTTATTTGCTGTGTAGGTGTTTACTGTGTTATATGTTATATCATGGTTTTTTAAAGGGTTTTAAAACCACAAAGATCTAAACAAGCAAGTTTACTAGCCCAGCGTCCTTCACCTTGGCAATGCATGCCCATGAACTTGCTGGTGGAGCTTCTGAAGGAACACACAAGGGTGTATATGCTTTACTGCTGAGTTTAGAGATCAACAAGCATTCTGCAGAAATTCAAAACATCTTTGTCTCTGAAGACGATGAAGAAGCCTAACGTATGATTTTGTAAACTGCTTACTGGGCATAACTGCATTGTTACTTTGCTATTGTCCCCATTGGATAGTATTAAGCAACACCTCCACTTTGCTGGTGATGGTGCTGGTGCTGGTGCTAGTGCGATGTTCTTACTCTGGAATGCTGCTAGCTTTATACCAGACATAACAGAAAGATTCAGTATTGACTCATCTACCCTTCCGGCGTTTTCCTGAAATCGTCCTCTCATCCAGGTGCTTCTTTTCAAAACATATGTGTTCTAGTCAGTCAGCAGCAGTTTCCGTCTGGTTCCAGTCTGTCACTGCTGACTGGCCAGAAAGCAGAGAAGCTAGAAGTTCTTGGGATGTTCTGACTGAGATGACTCCTGAGATGAGCTTACACTGAGAATTTGGAGAAATTCCTTGGAATGTTCTCTATTGTTCTCGAATCGGAGACTCTATGGCTCTTACTGTGGTTGGTGGAGTCCCAGAACAAATACGGCTTTGTAATCCTCCCCAGATTGACAGATATGAGCAACGTTCTTCTGATTTCTTCAGGACATTCTTTTGTCCATGGAGTAATCAGCCTGTTGAGTCTTTGCGCTGGCAGTTTGACTCTGAACATGACTAGCCAGCTGTGTGCAATCAGCTGACTCCAACTATCTGTGTAATTGGGCCCATTTAAACAAGCAATTAATAGTTCATTCAGGGGCGGTACGGACACAGTGTTAAGGCAGCTGTAAGAACTATGCTAGATGATGTCAGGTAGTTCCAAAAACAATAATAAGGTTCTTCTCTGTTCTCCATAGATATGCTTTTATCAACTCACTTGATTCCGTCATACTGGTTTTAAGTAATGCTTTATGTAATGACAAAATTATCTGGAAAAAAATGTTCATGGTTGTCAAAACAAGTGTTTAGTTCATTTCCCGACTTTCTCAAAACCTACTGATAAGCTCATTTAGTTGATTTAAGTGTTATCTGCATTGGACGATAACAAAGTACATCTACTTAAGTCAGGGTTGTACAAAGTCCGGCCCTCGGGCCAAATGCGGCCCGCAGCCAGATTTGTATTGGTCCGTAGCATCACTCGCAAGCAATTTTGCAATTATTTCTTTCACCTGACGGGGGCAGTACTGCGTTCTTGTATAGTATGGTTCAACGCCGTGTTAGCAATCGAAGTTATCTAAACTTAAGAGACATTGGGTGCATTCCAAATCAAGAGACTACTGCGGTTACAAAGGAATGGAATATGAAGAGACATTATGAGACAAAGCGTGGACATATAGTAAATACTCAGTGATGAGATGACAGAGAGGCCTGCTCTCACAGCAGCAACTGTTCTTCATGGAACGTGGGGCACAGGAGAACATGACCAGAGCCAGTTATGAGGTGGCTATACTAATCGCTAAGCAGTGACACTGAGGTGTTTAAACACTCCAGTATATATATATATACATACACTGAGTGATATACAGTCTTCAGGAGAGAAACAGAAGATACTTGATGCAGAAATGTTGTTTAACACATGTTTAGACAGAATGTGCAGTAGGTTGTAACATTGTTTACTCTGTTGATATTCTGCTGATGCAATTACAATAAAGTTACATTCATTTTTTCAATACAGTGTATATACAATTTTTAATAATACTTTCGGAAAGAGAGACCGGCCCTACGCTATTTTGATATTGTCCAATCTGGCCCCCTTTAATTTTTTTTTTTTTTTTAATAAAAAATAGTGCATTTTCTAGTTTCAGTACTTCCCTTTTTGGAAACTCAAGTAATAACTTTCACTATCCTACATTTAAAAGATAAATATTGTATTTCTGCCCACATTTCTACATTGTATAGGGTATTGGGTTACACTGCTGCCCTTCATGCTGTGGGGGCTCAATTCCCTACTTGGGTAACCTGTAACCTATACCAGTAAAAGTCCTTGGGCAAGACTCCTAACACTACCTTCACCTGCCTGTGTACATGTAAAAGATGCTCTGGATAAAAGCATCTGCCAAATCTCATAAATATACATGTGATAAAGGTTCCTCACCAGAGCACACATCACCATATCTTCATAAGTCCATGTTTGAGATTCTTTTACTTGAGTAATTAATTTAAATTAAGTGTTTCTGGTCCTGTAGCTTTTATGCTACAGTGGTCAAATTAATTTTAATGGATTTTTGCAGATATATGCATTGTATTCAACCAGTTACGTTACATTTCAACCAGGAAAACTGGTTCACACAACTTTTCTGTGGATGGTTGTGATGTAGTGCTCACTGCATTATTAATCTTAACATTATTTAACAATACAATGATTAAAGTCCTTTCAGGAATACCAGACAGTGCAAAGGTTTTAATCTCCTGGGGACATTCTATTTAAAAACATTTATTTAACCCTTTCTAAGCTTCTCCTTGTGGAAACAACCCAGTATTATTTACAGTTCTCATCTAATACCTGCTTTGACTGCTCAGTACTTCATTAAGCTAAATCAAGATTGCTGCTGAAGGAACTGAATACATTCATACAATGTCTGGGACGTCCAGGAGAAATCTGGACCTACACTTTGTTCTTCAAACTGGATCAAGATATGATCTACTTCTTTCACAATAAGATATTTATATTACTTTGTATTGTATTTATATTGATTTACATCTGTTCTAATCATATCTGGTGTTCTTACTGGTGAACAAACACTTATTTCTAAGATAAAGGGGTTTACAATCAGCTAAGGTGCCAAAGACTGGCACAGCGACACTATCAGTACTGTTTGAGTTATCAGTACTGTTTGAGTAGTTTGACCAGAGGAGAATGGGTCCCCCCTTGTGATTCTTGGTTCCTCCCATGGTTTCTTCCTCCAGTTCTGAGGGAGTTTTCTGGGGGAGTTTCTATGTTTGTTCTATGATTTCTATGGTTCTCTATGTTTGTTCTATGATTTCTATGATTTTTTTCTGTGTTATTTTCTTTTTAGGCTTATGTATGCTCTATTGAACTTTTCTTATCACTAACTTCCTGTAAGGCTGCTTTGTGATGACATCAGTTGTTAAAAGTGCTATACAAATAAAATTGATTTGACTTGATTTGATGTTTCAATGTTATCAAATAAACACAGTATTATTCGTAGGTCACGTGAAGGCAGTGTATGCAGTAGGAGGTTTCAGAGCCATTCTTTTCTGTAATATGCATTGAGGCAGTAATACAATAATGAATTGAAATATACAAAGAAAATGTACTTTTGACTACTTACATATAAGAACTAAGTAGTCTAGTACTTAAGCAAACTTGACCAGGAGTATCTACACTTGGACTCAAGTAGTGGAGCTGTGTACTGTATCCACCTCTGATTGTTATATATATATTTATATATACAGGGAACATGTTCCTTTGAAATGATTGGATCAACATTTTGGGGGATTTAATGCTGCAGTTCATCTTCAAAACTGAGGGTGGGTTTAGTGAGGGTTAAAGCCAGTTAGGCTCAGGTTAATCTTATGGTCAGGTTTAAGACTGAGAACTGATCAAATCTGCTGGACTAAGAGACTGAAAACATTCAGAATGAGACCAGAATATCCGAGTGTGAGATCAGAGATCAGAGTGTGTGTGTTTAATACACAGTTACACACACACACACTCTCTGATCTCTGCGTTCTTTTAGGAAAAGCTGACGTGCCGTCACACGCCTGAAGATGCAGGAACTCAGCAGCAGCCCAGGACACTGACTTTCGGGGGTTTTCCACACGTTCCATTTTAGAAGTTGGTTTAGAATTTTCTGCTTTTCACCATCCAAATTATTTCAAACACATTCAGTGATGTTGAGGTTCTGGACTTTGCAGTGGTCCGTCTGTTGTTTCACAGAAGCTTCTTGTCGGAATGGTTTGATGTGAAACGCTCTGTTCTAAAGAAACCTGCAGAATTCAAATTGTTCACAGTGGTGGTGATATGATGGTGGTATATGGTTTCTCGTGCTATCTGTCTGATAGCAAATGAGATTATTACTAATGGACCTTGGAGACCTAAAGTGAAAAAGCAGGAGGAACGTTGTGATGTAGTGTAGAAGGTTAATGAGTTCTTACCCCCAGCATCTGGTGGAGATAGTAGTACTGCAGCCCACTGGAGTACAGAGTGAATGATCTCCAGAAGAGCCAAACACTAACGGCCAACCACACCACCTGCACAACAGACCACACATACACACCACTGAAACAATATTTCAAAATTAATATCTTCACATGGAAACATCTCAGAAAGAGGTGGGCTTTGGGCTATATGACAATAACTATTGCTCTTGGGATAAATTCCGTATCCCGCATATCATGGTTATCATCACTTATGGTTATTCCAGCCTAGATTTAGCATTTGTGGTGCAATATTCTGTAGCTTGGCTTCATCAGTTCAACAGAATTCATCATATGTTCTCTCACTACCATACCAAGCATGCACTACACTGTCTAAAGAAAAACAAGGATCTTCAAAAACTGTCCTTACTTTCAATGTAAGTCAATGGAACCAGAATTTTTTCCAAACTACTTTGGAGCATTTCTATTGGTCCGTTTATCATCAATGGACAAAGATGGAGATATATGTTTTTCTTTGGACTGTGATGATATGCTGCCTTTTTGATAGAGATATCATATTTAAGAGATGAGCACACATGAACATCACCACAATGTCATATTTACTAGTGGGAAACTATTATTAACTGACCCCAAGTCAGCAACGATAGCCACTGAAGCCTGCACTGAAAACTTGCTGTATAGTTTAGATACTCAGCAAAACACTGCAGGCTTAAAATCACCCTCACACTCACTCTTACTCATCTTTTAAGCCACTAATCCTCCAGTGTCTATGGGTTGCTGGAGCCTATTACAGCACTCTTTGCGCTGATGACAGGAATCTCCTTGAACAGACCACCAGTCCATCATAGATGGAGAACATGCACACTCCACACCCTGGTCGCCCCTGATGTGGGAATCGAACCCCTCTTGTGCTTAACATTTTGTAGAGTAATGCCTCATAAACAGACTTTTATAAGACCCACAAGTACAAACTTCAGAGGACTTGAAGGCAGCAGCACATCAATAGGGATTTCTGAAGGTGTTACCCAATCCTGACTGCTAGCTCAGGATAATCAGTACAAACATGCCAGCGTTAGAACAATAACCTTGTTAACTTTAAGCTTATACTTTGCTGATGAATCATCTTTGTGGTTCTAGGTTCATTCCCTCAGCTGTGAAGATGATCTTAAGACAGTTACTACATTTATACTGCTGCAGTGAGAGATTCAGGCAGTAATGCCTTTCTTCTGCATCAACCAGCTAATGATAAAAATATGCCACTACTGTATAACCTCATTCCAGATACGACTGTAGCTCCACTGTAGGACATGAAAAAGCAGATGCACACTTGTGATACATTTCTCATATTGGCTGCAGAGTCTATATCTTTAAAGAACTCTGATTGGCTGCATGTTTCATTATTAAGGGATCATAATAATAAGTCCTGTTTAATTAGATTTACTGCAGCACAGTTTGTGAAACGTGGAGCAGAAGTATTTGCAAATGTCATGCTTTGTACTGCAGTAAACCATTGTGACAAGAATTCACAAGCTGTTAACCGGTAAACATATATATATATATATATATATATATATATATATATATATATATATATATATATATATATATATATATACACTCATATACACTGACTGTGAATGTAATATAATGTAATGGTTGAATAAATGATATATACACTTAGTGACTGAATATAGGATAATTATGATAAATGCCTAAGTGTATAGATTATATATACAGTCACTGACTGACTGTATATGACATTTGCACTCACTGACTGTGTATATATATATATGTTGTGGATACTCGCCGCTTGACTGACTGCTCTGTGTTAATAAAGTGTTAATAAAGTTGTAATAAAGAGTTAAGTCGTACCAGAACGCCGTGTTTCGCTGCCTCGTTCGCCGCCCAGCTCCGCAGCACCAGCCCCATGACCGCTTCCAGCTCGCGAGAGAGAGAGTGTCTACACCCCGGTCCCCGTCGGCATGAGCGAGCCGCTCGGTAAACTCGGCACGAGCTTTCTTACAAATCCACGAGAGAGCTGGGCGCGCGCGCGTGTGTGTTTTCATCTCATGCCGGTCCTGTGTGGAGGAGGAGTGTGTGTGTGTGTGTGTGTGTGTGTGTGTGTGTGTGTTTGAGGTGGGTGAGGGGGCTGTGGGGGGTTTGGGCTGCTTGGAAGGGTGAGGGGGTCGAGCAGCTGGCGGAAACGGGACTCGAGCCAAGAAACCCGCAGACATTATTAAATAACATATGAATGTTAATATTAACATCGATCTGATACCGATAAACTATTAGTGAACAACATTAATACCAACTGTGCATAATGTCAAATACAACATGTAACGTTTATACTCAGCGAGTTCTACATACCAGTTAACAGTGATAGTGTATTAGCGCCATCTAGTGGCAAACGCCATACAGTACAGCACGCTCTCTCTTTCTTGCCCTCTCTTTTTTCTGTGTGTATCTCTATCTCTCTAAACCCACACACAGGTTTGTCTTACTATATTAGTGAGGTCATCCATAGGTTTCTATTGATCTTTGTTTTACTATAACTAAATAATACTACACCTACACCTAAACCTAAACCTAACCTAAACCACAGTACCATATATAATACTACACCTACACCTAACCTAAACCACAGTACAATATATAATACTATACCTAAACCTAAACCTAACCTTAACCACAGTACCTTATATAATACTACACCTACACCTAACCTAAACCACAGTATCCTATATAATACTACACCTACA
Source organism: Megaleporinus macrocephalus (assembly GCA_021613375.1). NCBI lineage: Eukaryota > Metazoa > Chordata > Actinopteri > Characiformes > Anostomidae > Megaleporinus > Megaleporinus macrocephalus. The sequence goes on from CM038716.1 coordinate 5,251,922, forward strand.
CCTAACCTAAACCACAGTACAATATATAATACTATACCTAAACCTAAACCTAACCTTAACCACAGTACCTTATATAATACTACACCTACACCTAACCTAAACCACAGTACAATATATAATACTATACCTAAACCTAAACCTAACCTTAACCACAGTACCTTATATAATACTACACCTACACCTAACCTAAACCACAGTACCATATATAATACTATACCTAAACCTAAACCTAACCTTAACCTCAGTACCTTATATAATACTACACCTACACCTAAACCTGACCTTAACCTCAGTACCTTATATAATACTACACCTACACCTAAACCTAACCTTAACCTCAGTACCCTATATAATACTACACCTACACCTAAACCTAACCTTAACCTCAGTACCCTATATAATACTACACCTACACCTAAACCTAACCTTAAACTCAGTACCCTATATAATACTACACCTACACCTAAACCTAACCTTAACCTCAGTACCTTATATAATACTACACCTACACCTACACCTAACACAAACCTTAACCTCAGTACCTTATATAATACTACACCTACACCTTACACTAACTTTAACTTCAGTATATTATATAATACTACACCTACACCTACACCTAACACAAACCTTAACCTCAGTACCTTATATAATACTACACCTACACCTAACACAAACCTTAACCTCAGTACATTATATAATACTACACCTACACCTACACCTAACACGAACCTTAACTTCAGTACCTTATATAATACTATACCTACACCTACACCTAACACAAACCTTAACTTCAGTACCTTATATAATACTACACCTACACCTAACACTAACCTTAAACTCAGTACCTTATATAATACTACACCTACACCTAACACAAACCTTAACTTCAGTACCTTATATAATACTATACCTACACCTAACACTAACTTTAACTTCAGGACATTATATAATACTACACCTACACCTAACACGAACCTTAACCTCAGTACCTTATATAATACTACACCTACACCTACACCTAAACCTAACCTTAACCTCAGTACCCTATATAATACTACACCTACACCTAAACCTAACCTTAAACTCAGTACCTATATAATACTATACCTACACCTAAACCTAACCTTAACCTCAGTACCTTATATAATACTACACCTACACCTACACCTAACACGAACCTTAACTTCAGGACCTTATATAATACTATACCTACACCTACACCTAACACAAACCTTAACCTCAGTACCTTATATAATACTACACCTAACACTAACCTTAAACTCAGTACCTTATATAATACTACACCTACACCTACACCTAACACGAACCTTAACTTCAGTACCTTATATAATACTATACCTACACCTACACCTAACACAAACCTTAACATCAGTACCTTATATAATACTACACCTACACCTAACACTAACCTTAAACTCAGTACCTTATATAATACTACACCTACACCTACACCTAACATGAACCTTAACCTCAGTACCTTATATAATACTACACCTACACCTAACCTTAAACTCAGTACCTTATATAATACTATACCTACACCTACACCTAACACAAACCTTAAACTCAGTACCCAAAAGACTTTCCTTGCCCTGCTGTCTCTGATCCACTCATTACAGCCCAACACGCATTAACTCACTGCCACTATCATTGCAATGCTGAGAATGATCCACCTCCATAGTACCTGCTGTACTGAACAGTAGTCTGTGGTGGCGCTGTGGGGGTCCTGAACTTTAAAGAACAAGGTAAAAGGGCATGAACAATGTATGCAGTGAATCAGATGAACTACAGTCTGTAAGTGTAGAACTACAAAGTGCCCCTATACGGTAAGCGGAGCTGATAAAATGGACTATAATGCAAAAGTTTGGGCAGACCTGAATGACCTTGCTATGGCTGTGGATTCACAATCATCCTTTCAAAGCATGTTCCGAAACTTGTCCCATATCTATTGTTCCATACATCATAAAACAGAGAAATGAGGTCAACAGGGTGGTCATTAAAACTAAGAAAGTATAACTATAAAAGTTTAGAAGGTGGAAAAGAAGTTTCCTAGCTTTGAAAGTAATGAAAAAAAATTAGGATCCAGAGACAGGGCAAAGACAGGAGACGATAACAAGGGGACTGGAACTAACACAGTGACGGGGACCAACTCAAAACCAGGAACAGGGGACTGGACAGGGGTAGAAACAGGACAGGACACAGGAGAAGTACGCAGAACAATGAAAGGGGCAGATCGGGGAACAGTCACAGGAGCCGCCCGAGGAGCAGTCACAGAAGTGGCCTGGGGTGCAGACCTGGGCGCAGGAACTGAAACAGTCCGAGAAACAGCCTGGGGCACAGGGACAGGAATAGCAGGAGGTGCGCCGATGTCCTCAGCAGCAGGGCCTGCAGGGTCCACAGGAGCCATAAAAGCTTGCTGCACCCTGTTGATGGTTCATTCTGTAAAGGTGGAGGTGCGAGGAACATTGTTATATAAACAATGATGTGACAATTCTGACATTTAGTGTCTCACTAGGATAAAAAACAAAACTCTTCAGTAAACACCAACACTCTTCAGTTAAAACCAAAACTCTTTAGTAAACACCAAAACTCTTCAGTAAAAACAAAACTCTTCAGTAAAACATGAAACTCTTCAGTTGAAACCAAAACCCTTCAGTACACACCAACACTCTTCAGTTAAAACCAAAACTTTTCAGTAAACACCAACACTCTTTAGTAAAAACCAAAACTCTTTAGTAAAACAAAACTCTTCAGTAAAAACCAAAACTCTTTAGTAAAAACCAAAACACTTTAGTAAAACAAAACTCTTCAGTAAAAACCAAAACTCTTTAGTAAAAACCAAAACTCTTTAGTAAACACTAAAACTCTTCAGTAAAACAAACTCTTCAGTAAAAAACAAAACTCTTCAGTTAAAACCAAAACTCTTTAGTAAAAACCAAAACTCTTTAGTAAACACTAAAACTCTTCAGTAAAACAAACTCTTCAGTAAAAAACAAAACTCTTCAGTAAAAACCAAAACTTTTCAGTAAAAGAAAACTCTTCAGTAAAACACAAAACTCTTCAGTTGAAACCAAAACCCTTCAGTACACACCAACACTCTTCAGTTAAAACCAAAACTTTTCAGTAAACACCAACACTCTTTAGTAAAAACCAAAACTCTTCAGTAAAAACCAAAACTTTTCAGTAAAAGAAAACTCTTCAGTAAAACACAAAACTCTTCAGTTGAAACCAAAACCCTTCAGTACACACCAACACTCTTCAGTTAAAACCAAAACTTTTCAGTAAACACCAACACTCTTTAGTAAAAACCAAAACTCTTTAGTAAAACAAAACTCTTCAGTAAAAACCAAAACTCTTTAGTAAAAACCAAAACTCTTTAGTAAAACAAAACTCTTCAGTAAAAACCAAAACTCTTTAGTAAAAACCAAAACTTTTTAGTAAACACTAAAACTCTTCAGTAAAACAAACTCTTCAGTAAAAAACAAAACTCTTCAGTAAAAACCAAAACTTTTCAGTAAAAGAAAACTCTTCAGTAAAACACAAAACTCTTCAGTTGAAACCAAAACCCTTCAGTACACACCAACACTCTTCAGTTAAAACCAAAACTTTTCAGTAAACACCAACACTCTTTAGTAAAAACCAAAACTCTTCAGTAAAAACCAAAACTTTTCAGTAAAAGAAAACTCTTCAGTAAAAACACAAAACTCTTCAGTTGAAACCAAAACCCTTCAGTACACACCAACACTCTTCAGTTAAAACCAAAACTTTTCAGTAAACACCAACACTCTTTAGTAAAAACCAAAACTCTTTAGTAAAACAAAACTCTTCAGTAAAAACCAAAACTCTTTAGTAAAAACCAAAACTCTTTAGTAAAACAAACTCTTCAGTAAAAAACAAAACTCTTCAGTAAAAACCAAAACTCTTTAGTAAACACTAAAACTCTTCAGTTAAAACCAAAACTCTTTAGTAAAAAACAAAACTCTTCAGTTAAAACCAAAACTCTTTAGTAAAAACCAAAACTCTTTAGTAAACACTAAAACTCTTCAGTAAAACAAACTCTTCAGTAAAAAACAAAACTCTTCAGTAAAAACCAAAACTCTTCAGTAAAAGAAAACTCTTCAGTAAAAACCAAAACTCTTCAGTAAAAACCAAAACTCTTTAGTAAAAACCAAAACTCTTTAGTAAACACTAAAACTCTTCAGTAAAACAAACTCTTCAGTAAAAAACAAAACTCTTCAGTTAAAACCAAAACTCTTTAGTAAAAACCAAAACTCTTTAGTAAAACAAACTCTTCAGTAAAAAACAAAACTCTTCAGTAAAAACCAAAACTCTTCAGTAAAAGAAAACTCTTCAGTAAAAACCAAAACTCTTCAGTTAAAACCAAAACTCTTTAGTAAACACTAACACTCTTCAGTTAAAACAAAAACTCTTCAGTTAAAACCAAAACTCTTTAGTAAACACTAAAACTCTTCAGTTAAAACCAAAACTCTTTAGTAAACACTAAAACTCTTCAGTAAAAATCAAAACTCTTCAATAAAACAAAACTCTTCAGTAAACACTAAAACTCTTCAGTTAAAACCAAAACTCTTCAGTAAACACTAAAACTCTACAGTAAAACAAAACTCTTCAGTATAAGCTAAAACTCTTCAGTAAAACAAAACTCTTCAGTAAACACCAAAACTCTTCAGTTAAAACCAAAACTCTTCAGTAAACACCAAAACTCTTCAGTAAACACCAAAACTCTTCAGTTAAAACCAAAACTCTTCAGTGAACAGCAAAACTTTTCAGTTAAAACCAAAACTCTTCAGTTAAAACCAAAACTCTTCAGTTAAAACCAAAACTCTTCAGTAAACACTAAAACTCTTCAGTATAAGCTAAAACTCTTCAGTAAAACAAAACTCTTGTTTTGTACTCTTGTAAAACCAAAACTCTTCAGTAAACACTAAAACTCTTCAGTAAAACAAAACTCTTCAGTTAAAACCAAAACTCTCCAGTAAACACCAAAACTCTTCAGTTAAAACCAAAACTCTTCAGTAAACACTAAAACTCTTCAGTAAACCAAAACTCTTCAGTTAAAACCAAAACTCTTCAGTAAACACTAAAACTCTTCAGTAAAACAAAACTCTTCAGTTAAAACCAAAACTCTTCAGTAAACACTAAAACTCTTCAGTAAAACAAAACTCTTCAGTTAAAACCAAAACTTTTCTGTTAAAACCAAAACTCTTCAGTAAACACTAAAACTCTTCAGTTAAAACCAAAACTCTTCAGTAAACACTAAAACTCTTCAGTAAAACAAAACTCTTCAGTTAAAACCAAAACTCTTCAGTAAACACCAAAACTCTTCAGTTAAAACCAAAACTCTTCAGTAAACACTAAAACTCTTCAGTAAACCAAAACTCTTCAGTTAAAACCAAAACTCTTCAGTAAACACTAAAACTCTTCAGTAAAACAAAACTCTTCAGTTAAAACCAAAACTCTTCAGTAAACACTAAAACTCTTCAGTAAAACAAAACTCTTTAGTTAAAACCAAAACTTTTCTGTTAAAACCAAAACTCTTCAGTAAACACTAAAACTCTTCAGTTAAAACCAAAACTCTTCAGTAAACACAAACCTCTTCAGTAAAACAAAACTCTTTAGTTAAAACCAAAACTTTTCTGTTAAAACCAAAACTCTTCAGTAAACACTAAAACTCTTCAGTTAAAACCAAAACTCTTCAGTAAACACAAACCTCTTCAGTAAAACAAAACTCTTCAGTAAAACAAAACTCTTTAGTAAAAACCAAAACTACTTAGTAAACACTAAAACTCTTCAGTAAAACAAACTCTTCAGTAAAAAACAAAACTCTTCAGTTAAAACCAAAACTCTTTAGTAAACACTAAAACTCTTCAGTAAAACAAAACTCTTCAGTAAAAACCAAAACTCTTCAGTAAAAGAAAACTCTTCAGTAAAAACCAAAGCTCTTCGGTTAAAACCAAAACTCTTTAGTACACACTAAAACTCTTCAGTAAAACAAAACTCTTCAGTAAAAATCAAAACTCTTCAGTAAAACAAAACTCTTCAGTAAACACTAAAACTCTTCAGTTAAAACCAAAACTCTTTAGTAAACACTAAAACTTCAGTAAAAATCAAAACTCCTCAGTAAACACTAAAACTCTTCAGTTAAAACCAAAACTCTTTAGTAAACACTAAAACTCTTCAGTTAAAACCAAAACTGTTTAGTAAACACTAAAACTCTTCAGTAAACACTAAAACTCTTCAGTAAAACAAAACTCTTCAGTAAAAGCTAAAACTCTTCAATAAAACAAAACTCTTCAGTAAACACTAAAACTCTTTAGTAAACACCAAAACTCTTCAGTAAACACTAAAACTCTTCAGTAAAACAAAATCTTCAGTAAAAGCTAAAACTCTTCAGTAAAACAAAACTCTTCAGTAAACACTAAAACTCTTTAGTAAAACAAAACTCTTCAGTAAAAGCTAAAACTCTTCAGTAAAACAAAACTCTTCAGTAAAAGCTAAAACTCTTCAGTAAAACAAAACTCTTCAGTAAACACCAAAACTCATCAGTTAAAACCAAAAACTCTTCAGTAAACACCAAACCTCTTCAGTAAACACCAAAACTCATCAGTTAAAACCAAAAACTCTTCAGTAAAAAAAGAAAACCCATAATTAATATGTCATTACGTGATTCACTTACTGGTTGGTATAAACTACAGAGGAAAGTCTCCTCCTCCCTATTTTTATGTCCAGTCCTCTTTAACTCCTCCCCCCTCTCTGTCCCCTCGGTCTGCTGAGCCGCTGTGGTCAGTGTCAGTGTGTGTGGTGTGAGTGAGGTGTGTGTGTGGGGGGATGGGCTCTGAGAATACATTCATCCGCTTGTTAAAGTGGTTCACCGTCTTCACATTCCTCTTTATCATCGGCTTTCTCATCGGTAAGTTCATTCACTCATCTGTCTGTCTGTCTGTCTGTTTTAAGTACACTGTAAAGTTTACAGACTGCAGTGCAGGGGTGTGTAAACTTTAGTGCCGGGGTGCTGAAGTGCTGTGTGTTCGTTTTGGGCCAGGAAGACACAGCAGTGTGCAGATAGAGAAGGAAAGTAAGAGGAGAGCTTTTAAACATGCATTACAAACTTTACAGCCACTTTAGACAGATATACAAACTTGCTGGTGGGGGTCTCCACTGCTGATCTGCTCCACTGGTGGTCTTGGGCTCTGTTTATCTGCTGCATTGAGAGACCAGCTCATGTAATTAGGTTGAAAACTTGAGGTTAGTTAACCTCAGCCAATGGTGCACAATCTGTCATGCCATGTTAATCAGCATGCCATGGGAACCCACCACCATGGTGGCTATTGGAGTGGCTATAGTGAACAAGGCTGTGTATGATCACCAGGCCCTACTAAAATACAGCAGCCCAGTGGTGACTTCTTAACATCTCAAAAGATCTTAATTATTATACTGAAAGAGAGGAAGTATGAAATTTTTTTTATATATTATTATATATTGAAGCGGCACAGTGCTGTAGTGGTTAGTACGGTGGTGTAGTGGTTAGTACGGGTGGTGTAGTGGTTAGTACGGTGGTGTCGTAGTTAGTACGGTGGTGTAGTGGTTATTATGGTGGTGTAGTGGTTAGTAAGGTGGTGTAGTGGTTAGTAGGGTGGTGTAGTGGTTAGTACAGTGGTGTAGTGGTTATTATGGTGGTGTAGTGGTTAGTACGGTGGTGTAGTGGTTAGTACGGTGGTGTAGTGGTTAGTATGGTGGTGTAGTGGTTATTACGGTGGTGTAGTGGTTATTATGGTGGTGTAGTGGTTAGTAAGGTGGTGTAGTGGTTAGTACGGTGGTGTAGCGGTTAGTACGGTGGTGTAGTGGTTAGTATGGTGGTGTAGTGGTTAGTATGGTGGTGTAGTGGTTAGTATAGTGGTGTAGTGGTTAGTAAGGTGGATGTAGTGGTTAGTATGGTGGTGTAGTGGTTAGTATAGTGGTGTAGTGGTTAGTAAGGTGGTGTAGTGGTTAGTATGGTGGTGTAGTGGTTAGTATGGTGGTGTAGTGGTTAGTATGGTGGTGTAGTGGTCAGCACTGTCTCCTCACAGTAAGATGATCTGGGTTAGATTCCCGGTCCGGGCCGTTCTGTGTAGAGTGTGTATGTTTTCCCCGTGCTTAAGAGGGTTTAGTCCCGGTACTCCGGTTTCCTCCCACTGTCCAAACACATGCATGTTAGGTTGATCGGTCACTCTAAATTGGCCATAGGTGTGAGTGTGTCTTGGCCATGCGATGGACTGGTGTAAACTGTGTAAATAGCCTTGGCCCGATGACGCTGGGGTTGGCTCCGTGATCCCGACTAGCCGGATAAAGCGGAAGATAATGGACGGATATTATTATATATTGTTTTAAACATTGTAGTGTTGGCAGATGGTAAGACAAATGGGTGATTCTACCACACTGTAAAAAAGGAGGTTGTTTTAACTTAAATGCAAATTGAATTTCAAATAGTAAGTTACCAGAATTAGAATTTGGGCTTTACGCCCAGAAACATATCATTCTAAACCAGAAAAGCCTATACAAAGGAATGAAACCATAGGCGTGCTCAGCATGAGCCATACACTTCACCAAGAGGTAACAAAAACAAAATAACAGATAAAACCTAACTTAAACTAACAGACGCCAATATAGTCAGTCAAGAGTACCTCCACCTCTAAAGTCTCTCAGAGCCAATGCCACAGCCAGCGCTCTGAGTCAGGCCAGTATGTTCTTTCACTGGGTAGAGGGGGGTTTGGGAACCTTCTGGTGGGCCAAATCCAAACATCCAAACTTTTGCATTATTAAGTGCAAAATTACTAAGATGTAAATTCACTGCTATACAGTTACTATCAGTGCTTCTAATATTACTGAATAGTATATAATCATACATATAACCATAACTGGACTCTGCACAGACAGCATGTGATACGGTTAACATCCAGCAGCTCTCCATGTTTGTTTGGTTCAATTGCTTATTTCCCAGCATTCCTTCAGAGCTTAACACAGCTTTCTGTTGTGGTCCAGAGCTGCCAAACAACTCAAAACAGCCAGGTCATTTATTTCTGGTTCACTTTTTTTCTCATCAATGATGAAAGCTTTAAGTACTGTTTATCTGACCAGGTCTTCCAGGTGGTTGTTAGGAGTCTGATATTCCCTGTAGCTTTTAATCATTTTTTAAACCATTTTTTTCACTTTGACATTATATAAGTGGTTTATCTATCTGTAATCTAATCTCCTCACAAACATCTCCTGAAAACTCAACTGTATCGCCAACACATTTACACATACACCATGCATGTGATAAATGGACTTATTTTTAATGTGCTGCAGCCGGACAGTAACTTTTCTCTCCTAACGGTTTATGTAAATAGTATGTAAATATCATACAGTGTCTAATCTTACAGTAAGGAGCACTTACACTGAAGGTCTCGACTGGTGTAGATCTTTCCTGTAGAATCAGACCACATCTGTCATTCAATGTTTTTACCCCAGGCTGGTTTGCGAGGCCTACCCCAAAACACCATGACCAGAAACCAGACCAGCTGCAGGAGTTTCTGGATGAAATACATGCAGATAACATCAAACAGCATCTCAGGTACGCTCACACCTGTCCACAACACACCTGCCCACACCACATCTAAGCTTTAGGCTTTGTTTAACCTTATCTACTGTTATGGAATCTATCTTTTGGAATCTGATCTGTTTGTGCTGTACAACTTCACAGGTTTCAGATCATCAGCAGAACATCAAGAATTAAGTTCTAATAAAATAAACATCAGAATAAACTATAGCCAGGCAACGTACGAAGAAGTGAACATAAACAGATCATTGGAGTTCCTGATTCCAGATGTTTGAGTAGTGTGTTTATTAGTTGTTGAATGTTCTTCAAAGCTCACAGTTACTTTTCCTCGTTTCATTCAAACAGGAAGTTCACGCGTTTGCCCCACCTGGCAGGCACACAGCAGAACCTGCGACTGGCTGAGCAGATTCGAGACGAGTGGCTGGCGTTCGGACTGGACTCGGCTGAACTGGTCTGGTATGATGTTCTGCTGTCGTATCCCAACAGAACCACACCCAACTACATCTCCATAGTGGACCAGCATGGGGACGAGGTACTGCTGACCAGTCCAAGAACACTTGTGACACTGTATGACACACTGTTATCTGTGAACATGGCCTGAATAGTGCCGATCTGGGCCAAGCAGAACATCCTGCTCAGTGCTTATATTAAAGATTCAGAATTCAGAACCGAGAGAACCAAGAAAACCACTGAAAACAACACAAAAAGAACAGTTAGCAACACTTCAGTATAGGAGGACATAATAATTCTTTGATTATGTAATACTTAAGAAACTACAAGTTGGTAAATAATGCTTGTTACCACATTATTACCAATAACTAGAGTGAGTTTAGTATTTTCCAGGGTACAGGAGTTATTGGACTTTATTATTTTTATTGTTTTTAACGTTTTAATGTTGTTTTAGTGTTAAATAACAGTTTTATACCACTTATACCAGACTTATTCAATGTTATTTTAGTTTTCTTTGTTGAATTTGTATGCAAAATGGATGTTTTACTCAAGAAGAAAAAAGATGCCATATAAACAAACACATCATTAGTAGTAGTTATTTTTAAGGATGTAGTCATGTTATACATTTTATACACTCTAAAAGAGTTCAAGTGGATCTATATAGAATTATTTGCATACCTATACATTTTCTTTTGGTCTGATTAAAATAGTTCTTCAAATTCACAGAGAATGTCCAAAAAGGGTTCTACTATTGTGTCAAGCTTAAAACCCAGTTTTTGGTAATATATTTAAATATTTCCAAAATAGTATGGTAGAAAAATATACAGCATCTAAAGAATCTTTTCAAGATTATTTCAGACAAATAATCACTTAAGCATGTGCATTGTTCTATAGTAAACTCAAACAACTCAAAACAATAAATAAAACCATTGCCTTTAGTGAAGGAGCCCTAAAAAGCCACCACTTTAAAAGCATAGTGCATATACACTCTGTGGTAGATCTAAAAACTTTAACACAATAGCAATTCAGAAAACTTTAACACGCTGCTTTATGAAGTGAAATAAAGTGACAGAGTTAATGATTTATGGTTTTGAGAAAAAGAGGGTGCCTGTAAAACTTGCTTGAAAGCAGTGAAAATACAGTCTGTACTTGACTCCATGTTTGTATATCATCGCTGTAATGAAAACCGTATCTCCACTTTTGTGCATTTTCTTGTTTCTACGTCATTTGAACATGACAGTTGCTGTTTACATTGTGTAAAAATTTCATAATGAATGAACCAACAGAAATGGTCCAAAATAGCTTGGAGAGTTTTCTGGTTCCATTGACGTACATGGAAAGTAAAGACGGTTTTTATCCTCTCCTGTAAAGTTGCCATTTCAGAGATTCTTGTTTTTTCATTGGACAGCGATGATATAACAATGAGTTATACATTGACACTGACGCCAGCTGAGGCTCTTGTGGGAACTGTAATGACCCTGTCTGGATAGTAATGACAGTAATGATGTGTGAAAAGGTGTGTGTGTGTGAAAACAGCGACCCTCCAGAACAACCACTAAGCTGGGCTATCATTCTAACATCATAGTGTTTCTTCAGCAGCCTGTACTGAACTGAACGCAAAACAGCTTCCATTAGCTGCAGCCACACCAGCCTGACTCAGATATAGGGGCAGTCTATCAATAACTATTTCATGCAACAATTTCCTGTGAGGGAGCTTTTATAAGTGGACGTCTAGTTACTATCACCACCACTGTGCCTGATGACTCTGACTCTGTTTATATCTTAACCATTTAATAATGCAGGCATTATTAAACAGATAAGGCTAATTGTCTACAAACAATGCTAACAGTGATTAATGTTGATAATAATGAAGGAAGCTCATGGGGCGCTAGTTTGCACGGTGTGCATAACATTAACTGTGTATTCATAATTATTACCCATAAATTTCCCATATTGGCACTTTGGGTTCAAATATTGTTGTAGGTGGAATAATGGCTAAAGGTACACTCGCATATACACACACTAGGGGGCAGTAAAACACCCACATACACACACACAAGGGGGCAGTGAAACACCAACGTACACAGACACTAGGGGGCAGTAAAACACCCACACACACACACACACACACTAGAGAACACAAATTAAGAGGCAGTAAAACACCAACATATATACACACTAGTGAACACACACAAACACTAAGGGGAAGTAAAACACCCACAGACACACACACACACTACAGAACACACATTAAGAGGCAGTAAAACACCAACATACATACACACTAGTGAACACACACACACACTTAGGGGCAGTAAAACACCCACACACACACACACTAGAGAACACACATTAAGAGGCAGTAAAATACCAACATACATACACACTAATGAACACACACACACACTAAGGGGCAGTAAAACACCCACACACACACACACACACACACTACAGAACACACATTAAGAGGCAGTAAAACACCAACATACATACACACTAGTAAACACACACACACACTAAGGGGCAGTAAAACACCCCCATACACACACACTAGAGAACACACATTAAGAGGCAGTAAAACACCAACATACATACACACTAGTGAACACACACACACTAAGGGGCAGTAAAACACCCACATACACACACACTGGGGGCAGTAAAACACCCACATACACACACACACACTACAGAACACACATTAAGAGGCAGTAAAACACCAACATACATACACACTAGTAAACACACACACACACTAAGGGGCAGTAAAACACCCCCATACACACACACTAGAGAACACACATTAAGAGGCAGTAAAACACCAACATACATACACACTAGTGAACACACACACACACTAAGGGGCAGTAAAACACCCACATACACACACACTGGGGGCAGTAAAACACCCACATACACACACTTGCCAGGAGTGATGAACAGCACAATCTACGCTTAACCCATCCATGCAGTAAAACAACCACACTAATGAACACCCACACACACACACACACACACACACTAGTGAACACACACACTAGGGGGCAGTAAAACACCCACATATACACACACACACTAGGGGGCAGTGAATCACCCACACACACACACTAGAGAACACACACTAGGGGGCAGTAAAACACCCACATATACACACTAGAGAACACACACACACTAGGGGGCAGAGAAACACCCACGTACCCACACTTGCCTGGAGTGATGAGCAGCACTATCTATGCTAAACCCAATTGTGAAAACACCCACATATACACACACTAGTGAACACACACACAAGGGGGCAGTCCAACACCCACACACACACACACACACACACTACAGAACACACATTAAGAGGCAGTAAAACACCAACATACATACACACTAGTAAACACACACACACACACTAAGGGGCAGTAAAACACCCCCATACACACACACTAGAGAACACACATTAAGAGGCAGTAAAACACCAACATACATACACACTAGTGAACACACACACACTAAGGGGCAGTAAAACACCCACATACACACACACTGGGGGCAGTAAAACACCCACATACACACACTTGCCAGGAGGGATGAACAGCACAATCTACGCTTAACCCATCCATGCAGTAAAACAACCACACTAATAAACACACACACAAACACACACACACTAGTGAACACACACACTAGGGGGCAGTAAAACACCCACATATACACACACACACTAGGGGGCAGTGAATCACCCACACACACACACTAGAGAACACACACTAGGGGGCAGTAAAACACCCACATATACACACTAGAGAACACACTCTAAGAGGCAGTAAAACACCAACATACATACACACTAGTGAACACACACACACTAGGGGGCAGAGAAACACCCACGTACCCACACTTGCCTGGAGTGATGAGCAGCACTATCTATGCTAAACCCAATTGTGCAGTAAAACACCCACATATACACACACTAGTGAACACACACACACAAGGGGGCAGTCCAACACCCACATACACACACACACACCAGTGAAACACCCACATACACACACACTAGGGGCAATAAAACACTCACGTACCCACACTTGCCCGGAGTGGTGAGCAGCTCTATCCGCTGCGTCCAGGGAGATGTTTTGCTTAAGGGCACTTCAGTCGTGTGCTGTTGGTCCAGGGGATCAAACTCCCCGACCTTCCAGTTACAAGACCGGATCCCTAACCTTCAGCCCAGGACTGAAGGAACACACTGCAGTGGTGGTGCTTGAATATGCAGTTAGTGGTGTTAGCTTTTTGCTATTGTACAGTTGTTTTACATTGGCTGCAGTTGGCATTAGCTGTAGGCTGAGAACTGATGTGAGGATTACGGCTGGTGTGAGGACAGAGAGAGTTTAAGGAAGCTAGAGAATGTCTTTTGGCTGGTGTCTCCCAGATTTCTCCATTACAGAGAATGTGCTTACTCAGCCTTTTACACGGGTGTGTTGCCAGAGAGAGACAGGGAGTGAGTTTATCATTCACTGTGGCATGCTGGTGTCACAAGGCCTCCTCAGATAAAGAGCAAAGAAGAAAGTGTACAGTAAACCTTAATAACCGGAGTAAATTAGTGTGTGCATTGAACCTTTACGTAATAATCTTTATATTAACCCTCTGACGCACAAGCTAAGCAAACCCCTTCTAATCCACAACATGGGTCAAACATTACCAGTATTAATTTCTATGTTACTGCATGTATTGCTGAGTATCTCTTTGGTAAATGTATTAAAAGCAGTTATTTAATTATTTAAGATTCCAAGTGTTCATCAAAAACCTTGTTTGTGACTGTAAAACACTATTTTAATTCTTATTAACTTCATGAGCAAAATTATCTCGTAAATATGTTTCTGTCTGCAAATGTTTACAAATTCTATAGTGAACACATAAGTGTTCATTCTGAACCATGCTGTGTGTTAGAAGGCAGTGATACAAAAAATATTTTTATTAAAAAAAGTAAAACAAAACTGAAATCAGGATTTGTGATGATCAAAAACATGCAAACTGAGGAATTCATGGAAGCTTGAATGATTGCAAAGATCTCAGTGGGCTCACTTTTGACCCAGGTTGTGCATCAAATAGATTAAAGTTGCAGTTCAACTGTTATTTAAAGTTCTTTTTGTGTTTTTGTAAATTGGAGTTTGTTGTAAACACTAGAAATGATACAAAACAGTTTAAGCTACTACACAAAGTTTGTATGGCTGTTGTGATCCACCTCCTACATTAGCATCCTTTACAACTGCTATCAGTATATACTACATGTGACCTGGATCCCACTGTGCTCAGTCATTTTAGATCCATTTCAAACCTTGCATTTCATTTTTCAGGTAAAATCTGAGAGAAAAACCTTTTTTTAAGCAACTAAGTAAATATTTAAGATTATATAACTTGCTAAACACATTTTGTTAAAGATTTTGCTCCAATCATAGTAAAGAAATGGCATTGGTCCTGTTATGAATGATTTAGCGTTTACATAAACCATCTGGACCAAAGCTCAGAAGTTGATCCTAAGATCCTGATTCATCAACATACAGGTTTCAATGCTATCTCAGTAGTTCCACAAGGTTCAATTTTAGGACTGCTACTTTTCTCACTGTACACGGTAACTCTAGGAATGTGGTCAGGAAGCAGAAGGTAAACCTTTTATATATATGCTGCTGGCACAAAATTATACATTTCTCTTCCCTCTGATAGACTTCGGCAGGTTAATAAAATCACGTTAGGCATCTTCAAATTGATGTTGAAAACTGTGTGCAGCTTAATTAGTACATAACAGAAATTCTAATGGACTCTGAATCGATTCCTGTGATGCTCTTTTTCACTCAGCTTCCTAAGAAATCAATCCATGCCGCAAAACAAAGCAGCACAAATGCCAAGTAAAACCAAAAAGAGCTCATAGCGCCAAGATTTTCAGTTCTGTTATTTGTTTTTAAAGCCATGCATGGCTGTAATCTAGAACCTGCATACCTCAGTGAAACTTTGTGACTTTATTGTTGCGACACGTGATCTTATATCAGCAGATTTTGGCCCTCTTCAAAAAACTTTCTTCTGTTTTCATGCTTATTCATTGTGAAACTCATTACCTCTTACATTTAGTTTAGTAGGTATTGACTTATTTTGAAACTATACTGTTTACACCCCAATATATATAGTCCACATAACTAATATTTGATGTTCCGGTGCAGGTGTTTAACTCCTCCCTCTCTGAGCCAGTTCCTGAGGGATACGAGCATGTGACGGATATCGTTCCTCCATACAGCGCCTTCTCTGCACAGGGTCAACCACAGGTTACCATACACTACCATACACTTACTGTTACACTACTGTACACACATTTAACATCACTGTTCATATATGGCATTTTAAAGTCATATAAAATAATAAGTAAAACTGAAATATTTTAAATGCGTTTTGAACATTTCAAATGTAAATATTTAAACAATTTGAAAAAAGGATGCTAAACTTTTAGTGATTTATACTGAAGTTTTCACAATTGCAAAACTTTTGAAAATTGTTTCAAAACTTTTTACAAATCATTCAACAATTTAGATTGATTCTAAACTATTGAAAATGACTTAAAAATCTGAAAATTGATTTTAAACTTTTGAAAATTATTCTAAATTTCTAAAAAAAATGATTTAAAATGTCAAAAAATTTTGCTTTTAAAAATATAATACCAAACTTTTAGAATTTTAAACTTAATTTATCTGAAATATTTGAAACAGTAAATTCAGACAGTTGAATAGAGTGCACTATGCTGTGCTCGCTGTTCTCAGGGGGATCTGGTGTATGTAAATTATGGCAGAACTGAAGATTTCTTCAAACTGGAGAGGGAAATGGGAATTAACTGCACTGGCAAAATCGTCATCGCCAGATACGGCAAGATATTCAGAGGAAACAAGGTGAGAAACGAAGATCCTAAACTTTAATCACATCACATACAACAGCTAACCAGTCAGAGGTTAAAACAAAGCAAATGGTTAGACAGTACTGTCGTGTGTGTTTAAGGTGAAGAACGCGATGTTAGCTGGAGCCAAAGGCATCGTGTTGTATTCAGACCCTGCGGATTACTGTGCTGAAGGTGTGGAACCCTACCCTGCTGGATGGAACCTGCCAGGAGGGGGCGCTCAACGAGGAAATGTCCTCAACCTGAACGGGGCAGGAGACCCTCTGACGCCTGGATATCCCGCCAAAGGTAGAGGACGTAATGTGCACTGTTTATAACCTTGACTGATTTATATCATTTCATATCATTTCTTGATCAGAGGATCGATAGAAATGTTAAAGATCGCATTAATCAACGTTAACGATGTTTTTTTCTACTTTACATTTGTTTTTCTGGAGATTAAATGATCTCTGTTTTTCCATAGAGTACACATACAGGTCCAGTCTGGAAGAAGGGGTAGGGCTACCCAAAATTCCTGTGCACCCTATTGGCTATCATGATGCTGTTCATCTGCTAAAGTGAGTTTTTAAAGTGAGATCTTTGTCATAGCCTTTTAAACCAACATTGAATTTACAACTGTAGTAAGTAGATTTAGATACAATTCATATCCAGCCTCAAGTTCTAATAATTATATCAATAATATTACCCACAATAATAAAGTTCTAATAAAATTAATTTCCAGTCTGACAACCTGTCAAATTAAATTATTAGAAAATGATTTAGAAAATAATGTACTTTTTTACACTTGTGGAGGAAATTCTACAAGACCAGGCAGAGAGTAAGGTAAGGAGTAAGTTTAGCAGATATAACAGACACACACAAGAGAGCTGAGAGAGAGCAACTCTAACTCAAGCTGAGAACGCCTCAGCTGAAATACACTGTGTATGTGTGGATGAGGTGGTGGCGTAAGACTCTCTGTTACTTTGGTGTGACTAGGCAAGAACTGAGCTCTGCACATACATAGAACCAAAAACAACTGGTTTGGAGATGATCTTCTCTTAAATGGTAATTTATTGTTCTTCTTCTGTTACTGTGGCGGTTGGTCAGAGCTCTTATTATGTTCTGACATCTTGCTCAGCACTGCTAACACTTCTTCATTCTGCACACTAAGTGCAGTTCAAGCACACGGTCCTTCAGCAAACAGTCGAAACACAGGTCACATACACACACATTCATTTACTTAATATACATATCTTCACTGGCCAATGAAAAACATGCATCTCATGCATTTTAATTTCTCTACACCATTTAACGCGACAGCTGCCTTTGACATTATGTACAGTTTACATGATAAATGGACCAATAGAAATGCTTCAAAATCACTTGGAAAAAAATCTGGTTCTATTGACTTACATTGAAAGTAAGCCAGTTTTTGGCCTGTCCTGTAAAGTTTCTACTTACATATGGATATTTCAATGGGAGTCAATGGAACCAGATTTTTTCCAAGCTATTTTGGAGCATTTCTATTGGTCCATTCAATTGATGTAGAAAAATAGAAATTGACAAAAATAGAGATACATATTTTTTATTGGACAGCGACGATATATACTACTATAGTATATAATATAGTATATACAGCATACTATAGTTTTACATCTACTTTGAATATTGTAAAATCCACAACCGTATATCTTTCATTTAGTCTGTATTTATATAATAATCATTTGATATTGCTGGTGGCTGTTAACACTGAGACAGGACTAAGGTCTGAATTTCTGTATGATGTAGGAATATGGGCGGAGCTTCTCCACCTCCTGATTGGAAAGGAGCTCTGAATGTGTCGTATCGAATCGGGCCTGGATTCACGGATGACTTCAAACTAAAGTGAGACATTGTTATTTACTACGTTACCCAGAGGCAGTAGAGGAATTTAGGTTTGACTTTAAAACTGTCTTTTCTGCTTTCAGTAAAGTGCGCATGAACATCTACACCTACAACCAGGTGACCCGCATCTACAACGTCATCGGCAGGA
The DNA here is from genome assembly GCA_021613375.1 of Megaleporinus macrocephalus. Lineage (NCBI taxonomy): Eukaryota > Metazoa > Chordata > Actinopteri > Characiformes > Anostomidae > Megaleporinus > Megaleporinus macrocephalus. Next base: position 5,270,921 of record CM038716.1, read on the forward strand.
TCAGAGGAGCTCAGGAGCCAGGTACAGCACACCTATACCTGCAGTTACACTTTACCTGAATATGACTGCTGTAGTATTTAAGGTGGAATCGGACAACTCATTTGTGTCATATGTGTATCATCATTTTGAACATCTCTACACAGTGTGTGTGTTTGTGTACGTGTTTGTGTTCAGACAGGTATGTAATTCTGGGAGGTCATCGTGACGCGTGGGTTTTTGGAGGGATTGACCCGGTAACTGGAGCAGCTGTAGTTCATGAGACCGTCAGAGCTGCAGGAATCCTAAAACAGAGAGGTACACAAATACAGACACAGTACAAAAGTATACACAAGTATTGCAACACATACATGCACACATAAACATACACACATGTACAAGTACATATACACCTCCCTACATATACCACTGTACATATACTACTGTATATATACCGCTCATACTCCTCTCTACATATACCACATTACATACACCACTGTACATATACTGCTCATACGCCTCTCTACATATACCACATTACATATACCACTGTACATATACTGCTCATACACCTCTCTACATATACCACATTACATACACCACAGTACATATACTGCTCATACACCTCTCTACATATACCACATTACATACACCACTGTACATATACTGCTCATACACCTCTCTACATATACCACATTACATACACCACTGTACATATACTGCTCATACACCTCTCCTCATATACCACATTACATACACCACTGTACATATACTGCTCATACACCTCTCTACATATACCACATTACATATACCACTGTACATATACTGCTCATACACCTCTCCTCATATACCTCATTACATACACCACTGTACATATACTGCTCATATACCTCTCTACATATACCACATTACATACACCACTGTACATATACTGCTCATACGCCTCTCTACATATACCACATTACATACACCACTGTACATATACTGCTCATACACCTCTCTACATATACCACATTACATACACCACTGTACATATACTGCTCATACACCTCTCTACATATACCACATTACATACACCACTGTACATATACTGCTCATACACCTCTCTACATATACCACATTACATATACCACTGTACATATACTGCTCATACACCTCTCTACATATACCACATTACATACACCACTGTACATATACTGCTTATACACCACTCTACATATACCACATTACATATACCACTGTACATAATACTGCTCATACACCTCTCCTCATATACCTCATTACATACACCACTGTACATATACTGCTCATACACCTCTCTACATATACCACATTACATACACCACTGTACATATACTGCTCATACACCTCTCTACATATACCACATTACATATACCACTGTACATATACTGCTCATACACCTCTCTACATATACCACATTACATACACCACAGTACATATACTGCTCATACACCTCTCCTCATATACCACATTACATACACCACTGTACATATACTGCTCATACACCTCTCTACATATACCTCATTACATACACCACTGTACATATACTGCTCATACGCCTCTCTACATATACCACATTACATACACCACTGTACATATACTGCTCATACACCTCTCTACATATACCACATTACATACACCACTGTACATATACTGCTCATACACCTCTCTACATATACCACATTACATATACCACTGTACACATACTGCTCATACACCTCTCCTCATATACCTCATTACATACACCACTGTACATATACTGCTCATACACCTCTCTACATATACCACATTACATACACCACTGTACATATACTGCTCATACACCTCTCTACATATACCACATTACATATACCACTGTACATATACTGCTCATACACCTCTCTACATATACCACATTACATACACCACTGTACATATACTGCTTATACACCACTCTACATATACCACATTACATATACCACTGTACATATACTGCTCATACACCTCTCCTCATATACCTCATTACATACACCACTGTACATATACTGCTCATACACCTCTCTACATATACCACATTACATACACCACTGTACATATACTGCTCATACACCTCTCTACATATACCTCATTACATACACCACTGTACATATACTGCTCATACGCCTCTCTACATATACCACATTACATACACCACTGTACATATACTGCTCATACACCTCTCTACATATACCACATTACATACACCACTGTACATATACTGCTCATACACCTCTCTACATATACCACATTACATATACCACTGTACACATACTGCTCATACACCTCTCCTCATATACCTCATTACATACACCACTGTACATATACTGCTCATACACCTCTCTACATATACCTCATTACATACACCACTGTACATATACTGCTCATACACCTCTCCTCATATACCACATTACATACACCACTGTACATATACTGCTCACACACCTCTCTACATATACCACATTACATATACCACTGTACATATACTGCTCATACCACCCTCTCCTCATATACCTCATTACATACACCACTGTACATATACTGCTCATATACCTCTCTACATATACCACATTACATATACCACTGTACATATACTGCTCATACACCTCTCCTCATATACCTCATTACATATACCACTGTACATATACTGCTCATATACCTCTCTACATATACCACATTACATATACCACTGTACATATACTGCTCATACACCTCTCTACATATACCACATTACATATACCACTGTACATATACTGCTCATACACCTCTCTACATATACCACATTACATATACCACTGTACATATACTGCTCATGCACCTCTCTACATATACCACATTACATATACCACATTACATATACTGCTCATACACCTCTCTACATATACCACATTACATACACCACTGTACATATACTGCTCATATACCTCTCTACATATACCACATTACATACACCACTGTACATATACTGCTCATATACCTCTCTACATATACCACATTACATATACCACTGTACATATACTGCTCATACACCTCTCCTCATATACCACATTACATACACCACTGTACATATACTACTCATACACCTCTCCTCATATACCTCATTACATATACCACTGTACATATACTGCTCATACACCTCTCCTCATATACCACATTACATACACCACTGTACATATACTACTCATACACCTCTCCTCATATACCTCATTACATATACCACTGTACATATACTGCCCATACACCTCTCTACATATACCACATTACATACACCACTGTACATATACTGCTCATACACCTCTCTACATATACCACATTACATATACCACTGTACACATACTGCTCATACACCTCTCCTCATATACCTCATTACATACACCACTGTACATATACTACTCATACACCTCTCCTCATATACCTCATTACATATACCACTGTACATATACTGCTCATACACCTCTCTACATATACCACATTACATACACCACTGTACATATACTGCTCATATACCTCTCTACATATACCACATTACATATACCACTGTACATATACTGCTCATACACCTCTCCTCATATACCTCATTACATATACCACTGTACATATACTGCTCATATACCTCTCTACATATACCACAGTACATATACCACTGTACATATACTGCTCATACACCTCTCCTCATATACCTCATTACATATACCACTGTACATATACTGCTCATACACCTCTCTACATATACCACATTACATATACCACTGTACATATACTGCTCATACACCTCTCCTCATGTACCTCATTACATATACCACTGTACATATACTGCTCATACACCTCTCCTCATATACCACATTACATACACCAGACTTATCATATGTACCGCCCTACATAACCTCATACCCATCATATAGCACTGCCATATTTTTAACAGAACTGATTTTCACTGAACTCTCAGGTTGGCGTCCAAGGCGCACTCTGATCTTCGCTAGTTGGGATGCTGAAGAGTTTGGACTACAGGGATCTACAGAATGGGCAGAGGTGAGAGAGAGAGAGAGAGAGAGAGAACACAATATAGAGACAAAAACAGAATAGAGAGCGCAAAAGATAGATAGAGAGAACAGAGACGGAGAGAAAAACTAGAAAAGAGTAAGAGAGAATACAGATACAGAGAGAAAATACAGACATGACATAGAGACATTTATTGAATGTAAGAATAGAGAGACAGAGACAAAGAGCGAAACTGAATATAGCAAAAAACAGAACAGAGAAAAACAGATAGACAGAACAAAGAGGGAGAGACAAAATGAGATAAGCAAAATAAAAAGACATACAAGAGAATAAAATTAAGAGAACCGAGACATAGAAAATAGACACAATAACAGAAACAGAGAAAAGGTAAGAATTGAGAGCAAGAAAGAGAGAGAGAGAGTGATTGAGAATGAATCACTGCACTGTTTTGGATATACATGGATATACATATGTGTATGTATATATAAGTGTGTGTGTGTGTGTGTGTGTGTGTGTGTAGGAAAATGCTGTAATGCTGCAGGAGAGAGCTGTTGCCTACATCAACGCTGACTCAGCCATTGAGGGTGAGACACACACAGACACACCTTTAGGTTCCCAGAGAGAGCAGTGTCTGTTTTACTGCTGGAGCTTTTGCTCGGTGGTCGTCTTTCTCACAGTGTAGTTAAAGCCGTCTGGGCAGCACAAACCACGTCAGCTCTGTGTTTGGTGAGGACACTGCATGAATGGAGAGAAAGTAACATTAACCCAGATAGAGAACACAGATTTGGGTTTCCTGGGGCATTAACAATGAATATCTCAGTATGTGAATTAGAATTACTCTATATATGCACTGACTTTCTCTGTGTGTAGGTATGTACACGTTGAGGGTGGATTGCACTCCATCTCTACATACACTGGTGTACGACATCACTAAACAAGTAAGTATGTAAAGTACGTATATCTGTATGGAAGACTAGGAGATGTGGGTGTACTAAACAAGCAGTGTAAGACTTCAGTGTAGGGGATGTTATAGTGCTCGGGTAATTCCACTAATTTTATTACTGCTTTATTAAATAATGAATACAAATCAATTCAACATCTTCCACAATACTTTTATTTGCATTTATTATCTTATGTACAGGTCTCACCTGCATACAGGGTCCAGGAAATGTGCTGATTAACAAACGCTGCAACTAAATACCTAGTAGTTAATGTGTCTCATTACAATTGTTTGATTTTTAAAGAACTGTTTTGGTGCTTCTTTTGAATAAAGATTAAATTTTAGACTTTTTTTTTTAGAATTTAGTCCCAATCTGCTTCAAAAAGAATAGGAGGTATAATAAACACATAAAAGTGATCTACATGATTCTTGTTACTGATATAGGAACAGAATACGTTTGGGGATGTTTCTGATGAACCAGCGCTTTAATCAGTCACAGATTGTTGTAAACAGTTTAAAGCAGGTCGTTATATGTGTGCAGGTGAAGAGTCCAGAAGAAGGTGAAGAGGGGATCAGTCTGTATGAGAGCTGGCACAAACGGGACAACTGGACTAAAAACCGGGATGCTCCGCGGTAAGACAACTGCATTATGGGTTACTAAATACAAAAGTGAGGGGGGTGAAGCTAAACTGCTGTAGGCTGAATGGGTGTGGCTTAACTGATGTAGGCTAAATGGGTGGAGGTAAACTGCTGTAGGCTGAATGGGTGGAGCTAAACTACTGTAGGCTGAATGGGTGGAGCTAAACTACTGTAGGCTGAATGGGAGGGGCTAAACTGCTGTAGGCTAAATGGGTGGAGGTAAACTGCTGTAGGATGAATGGGCAGGGCTAAACTGTTGTAGGCTGAATGGGTGTGGCTTAACTGCTATAAGCTAAATGGGTGGAGCTAACTGAATGTGTGGAGATAAACTGCTATAGGCTGAATGGGTGGGGCTAAACTGCTGCAGACTAAATGGGTGGAGCTAAACTGCTATAGGCTGAATGGGCAGGGCTAAACTGCTGTAGGCTGAATGGGTGGGGCTAAACTGCTATAGGGTGAAGGGGTGGAGCTAAACTGCTGTAGACTGAATGGGTGGGGCTAAACTGCTGTAGGCTGAATGGGTGGGGCTAGACTGCTATAGGGTGAATGGGTGGAGCTAACTGAATATTTGGAGATAAACTGCTGTAGGCTGAATGGGTGGGGCTAAACTGCTGTTGGCTAAATGGGTGGGGCTAGACTGCTATAGGGTCAATGGGCGGAGCTAACTGAATGGGTGGGGCTAAACTGCTGTAGGCTGAAAAGGTGGAGCTAAACTGCTGTAGGCTGAATGGGTGGGGCTAAACTGCTGTAGGCTGGATGTGTGGGGCTAAACTGCTGTAGGCTGAATGTGTGGGGCTAAACTGCTGTAGGCTGAATGGGTGGAGCTAAACTGCTATAGGCTGAATGGGTGGGGCTAAACTGCTGTAGGCTGAATGTGTGGGGCTAAACTGCTGTAGGCTGAATGTGTGGAGCTAAACTGCTGTAGGCTGAATGTGTGGGGCTAAACTGCTGTAGGCTGAATGTGTGGGGCTAAACTGCTGTAGGCTGAATGGATGGAGTTAAACTGCTGTAGGCTGAATGGGTGGAGCTAAACTGCTGTAGGCTGAATGTGTGGGGCTAAACTGCTGTAGGCTGAATGGATGGAGTTAAACTGCTGTAGGCTGAAAAGGTGGAGCTAAACTGCTGTAGGCTGAATGGGTGGGGCTAAACTGCTGTAGGCTGAATGTGTGGGGCTAAACTGCTGTAGGCTGAATGTGTGGGGCTAAACTGCTGTAGGCTGAATGTGTGGAGCTAAACTGCTGTAGGCTGAATGTGTGGGGCTAAACTGCTGTAGGCTGAATGTGTGGAGCTAAACTGCTGTAGGCTGAATGTGTGGGGCTAAACTGCTGTAGGATGAATGTGTGGGGCTAAACTGCTGTAGGCTGAATGTGTGGGGCTAAACTGCTGTAGGCTGAATGTGTGGAGCTAAACTGCTGTAGGCTGAATGTGTGGAGCTAAACTGCTGTAGGCTGAATGTGTGGGGCTAAACTGCTCTAAGCTGAATGGGTGGGGCTAAACTGCTGTAGGCTGAATGGGTGGAGCTAAACTGCTATAGGCTGAATGGGTGGGGCTAAACTGCTGTAGGCTGAATGTGTGGGGCTAAACTGCTGTAGGCTGAATGTGTGGGGCTAAATTGCTGTAGGCTGAATGTGTGGGGCTAAACTGCTGTAGGCTGAATGTGTGGGGCTAAACTGCTGTAGGCTGAATGGGTGGAGCTAAACTGCTGTAGGCTGAATGTGTGGAGCTAAACTGCTGTAGGCTGAATGTGTGGGGCTAAACTGCTGTAGGCTGAATGTGTGGAGCTAAACTGCTGTAGGCTGAATGTGTGGGGCTAAACTGCTGTAGGCTGAATGTGTGGGGCTAAACTGCTGTAGGATGAATGTGTGGGGCTAAACTGCTGTAGGCTGAATGTGTGGGGCTAAACTGCTGTAGGCTGAATGTGTGGGGCTAAACTGCTGTAGGCTGAATGTGTGGGGCTAAACTGCTCTAAGCTGAATGGGTGGAGCTAAACTGCTGTAGGCTGAATGGGTGGAGCTAAACTGCTGTAGGCTGAATGGGTGGGGCTAAACTGCTGTAGGCTGAATGTGTGGAGCTAAACTGCTGTAGGCTGAATGGGTGGGGCTAAACTGCTGTAGGCTGAATGTGTGGGGCTAAACTGCTGTAGGCTGAATGAGTGGAGCTAAACTGCTCTAAGCTGAATGGGCGGAGCTAAACTGCTCTAAGCTGAATGGGCGGAGCTAAACTGCTGTAGGCTAATTGGTTTGGGTTTTAGTGTTGTAGGCTAAATAAGTGGGGCTTATAGTTTTCGTCGTTCTAATAATGAGCTAAATCTTCTTTCTGTGGTCTATTTCTGTATAGGATCAGTAAACTGGGCTCTGGAAGTGATTTTGAAGCGTACTTTATCCGGTTGGGAATCACATCCGGCAGAGCCAGATACACTAAAAACACAGTGAGTGACTATGTGAACGTCATGATATTTTAGCTCCTCTGTTTAGTTTTTGATTTATTGTGCAAATTCTAAAATAAGAAGGAGACTCCCTGTAAGCAACTATCTCTCTGGACTGTTGTCGTGTTCCAGAAAACAGAGCGCTACAGCAGTTACCCGGTGTACCACAGCGTGTATGAGACGTTTGAGCTGGTGGAACGTTTTTACGACCCCTCGTTCCGACGACTGGAGGCCGTGGGGCGTGTGCGGGCCGGGCTCGTGTTCAGATTGGCCGACGCCCTCATCATTCCTCTGGACTGTAAGGAATACGCCCACTCACTCGCCCAGTACGCCAACACCATCCAGCAGCTCGCGCTGAAACACCCGGAGGCCGTACAGCGCTACAGCGTCAAATTCGGTGAGACTCTCAGAACACACGTACAGCAGGACTGCTTATATATGTTCTCAGTTGTTCAGTCGTGATTTCATTGGTTCTCGTCTGTCTGTTTTTGTCAGATGCCCTTTTTTCTGCGGTGGACAATTTTACACACGCAGCAGATGATTTTCACCACCGACTGAACGACCTGGAAACAAAGGAGTACGACTGAAACCACACAGACTCCACACACATACACATTCCACTCACACCGGCCCCGCCTCCACAAACTCCACTCACACAACCCTACACAACTCTGCCCGTGTAAATCCCACCCACACAAACTCCACCTATACAGGCCCCACCCACACCACCTTTACCCCACTCCAGAACATCATCTCTTTAGCTCACTCTTACCCTCTCTGTCTCTCTCTCCCACTCCCACTCTCAGTGCTCTTGCTGTTCGGATGGTGAATGACCAGCTGATGTATTTGGAGCGGGCTTTCATCGACCCACTGGGGCTGCCCGGCCGACCATTCTACAGGTAAACACCTGTATACAAACAATCTTTCTATAAGTAAACACCTGACAACAGGCAAACACCTGTCTACAGGGAAATAGTTTCCTACCAGTAAATGCCTGTCAATAGGTAAACATCTTCCTTTCAGTACGCAACTTTCTACAAGTAATCACATTAAAAGGTAAAAACCTGTCAATAAGAAAACACCTGTCAATGGGTAAACACCTGATTACAGGTAAACACCTGATTACAGGTAAACATCGGTCTACATGTAAACACCTTTCTAGAAGTAATCACGTCAATAGGTAATACCTGTTTACAGTTAAACACCTTTTTACAAGTAATCACATGTCAATAGGTAAACACCTGATTAAAGGTAAACACCTGTCTACAGGTAAACACCTTTTTATAAATAACTAGATGTCAATAAGTAAATACCTGTCTACAGGTAAACACTTTTCTATAAATAATCACGTCAATATGTAAACACCTGTTTACAGGTAAACACCTGTCTACAGGTAAACATATTTCTATAAGTAATCACGTCAATATGTAAACAAACACTGGTTTACAGGTAAACATCTGTCTACAGGTAAACATCTTTCTATAATTAATCATGTCAGTAAATAAACACCTGCCTACAGGTATATATTTTTCTATAAGTAAACACTTGCCAAAAGGTAAACACCTGATTACAGGTAAACACCTGATTACAGGTAAACACCTTTCTATAAGTAATCACGTGTCAGTAGGTAAACAACTGTCTACAAATAATTAGATGTCAATTAGTAAATACCTGTCTACAGGTAAACACCTTTCTCCAAACAATCACATTAATATGTAAACGCCTTTCAACAGGTAAACATCTTTCTATAATTAATCATGTCAGTATATAAACACCTGCCTACAGGTATATATCTTTCTATAAGTAATCACGTCAGTATGTAAACACCAGTCTACAAGTAAACACATGCCAAAAGGTAAACACCTGATTACAGGTAAACACCTTTTCACAAATAAACACTAGAAAATATATATAACTAATTTCTACAAGTAGTCACATGGAAAACAGCTTTTCAGAGATAAACACCTTTCTGTATGTAAACTTTAGGCAAATAGATTAGAAGTTATAGGTTAAAACTCGCTACAGGTAAACACCTGCCTAGAGGTAAAGACCTGTCTAAATATACGCACCTGTCTACAGGTAAACACCTGTCCTGTCTATCTATCTGTCTGTCTGTCTGAATCAGTAAACGGATGGTAATGATTATTCCTCTGTGTGTTTCTTCTCTCTGTATTTTCAGGCATATCATTTTTGCTCCCAGTAGTCATAATAAATATGCTGGCGAGTCGTTTCCGGGAGTTTATGACGCTCTGTTTGATATCGAGAACGCTGCTGACCCTCAGAGAGCCTGGGACGAGGTCAAACGGCAAATCAGCATTGCTGCGGTTACAGTCAACTCTGCTGCCAGCACACTCCACCCTGTCGCCTAGGGTCAGCTCCGCATGACCTCTAACCTTTTCATCAGACCTGACGCTGCCTGTATGAAATTCATCATCAAAACTGGACAGTTAACCTAAAAACCATCTGGACCCGTATCCTCCAAATCTGTATTGGGGTTTATTCTGTTTGTCCCCGCTGAGGCAGTTAATCATAATTCATTTCTAGATCATCGATTTCCCTCACAGATACAATTACAACAGGCGTGTTACTGTAAGACTTACTTTAAGACTGATATATGTAAATGAGCTCTATTCATATGTAAATTGATGTCCTGTGCTGTGACTCCAAAAGCAGTCCAGGCTGAATGAGTGAATGGGAGGAGCTTCACTGCTATAGACTGAATGGGTGGGGCTAACCTGCTGGAGGCTGAATGGGCGGAAGCTGACTACTATAGACTGAATAGGCAGTGATTGACTGCTGCGGGTCAAATATGGACATGAATATGAACAGGAAGCTGGACAGGTAGAGTAAAGCATGGTTAAAAATAAAAAAATAGCGCCCCTTTGTGGAGGTAGCTTTGAAGCCATCGATAGAGACTGCCAGATAAGTGGTAGTGGTGTGCGATACTGCAAAATTTGGTATTGATCCGATATCAAGTAAATACAGGGCCAGTATCACTGATACCGACTTCGATACCGATGGGGAATCACCTAGGTGAAATAAAATAAAAGTCTATACCCTACCTACGAGTAGCAAAAAACTATTTGTTATAATAATAACAACTGTATTTATATTATTAATAATATAAGCAGACATATTTTACAAAGAAAAAATGAATAATATAAATCGTATTTGATATTAATAAAGTAACATTATTACTGTTATTATAACTATAAGTATTGTTTGTTTGCATTGTTGTTATTTTCATAAAACAAGCAAAGAGTTGACTTTCTTAAGAACATAGAGTCAAAACTCTTAGTAGCCTGCAGTCATCGTCTCCTATTTCATAAATAAAAGGATGTGTATATAAAAATCTGCAACATTTCAACCTGTTGCTAGATGAATAATAATTCGAGCATCTGTAAACATATGAGCGGGACATTTATAAAGTATCTAAGGAGAAATAATCGCTGAACTATAGCTGTTGCTAGCGCAAGGCTGCTGAGCCAATGGGAAAATGCTAACCTCCTGTTGCCAAGCAGCGCTTGCAGCTCCGCATGTTTGTTTACAAACTTTGGTGGGCAGCGTCTCTTTCACAGTTAACACAAGGGTTATTATATTCAGCCACACCAGAGACATAAAGTGATGTTACTCTAAACACCGTATGAGCTAAGTCTGAAAATACTCTTGTAAAGACCTCTGTCTCTGAGCCGGGGGTCTTGGTCTTTCTAAGGGATTTCTTTCTCTAGGAGTTCTCTTTTTCGTGTTGTTTTATGTGTTCATACAAATTTGTGGTGTTGCCACGGCACCGAACAGCACACATTTTCATTCTCCACTGTAAAACACCCCACACTGCACTCCTCTTTCACAATGTACCCGTTTCACACTGCACCCCTCTTTTTACATTGTACTCCACTTTCACATTGTTCTCCTCTTTCACACTGTACCCCTCTCTCTTTGTGCCATGCCTCACTGCAGCCTGCTTCAACTGTTTGCTCAGTCATGGCACAAGAAGGAGCGGAGCAGGGGAGGTGGAAGGGAATAGCAAGACTTGAAAAGAGAGTACTGAATGTAGAGGAGAGAAACAGACACTAAAATATCGATCCCATCACGCTAGTATCGATAATATCAATATATGGATCGATCCACCCACCCCTAACAAGTAGCAGTATTATTCCCACTTTGCGTAGGAAGATAAACCAAATCTGAAGAGCTTGTTGAATCCCAGGCAACGCTTGAGGTAAACTGCAAAATACTGTAACCTTGGAGTTACGGTTTATAGAACTGATTCATTTTTAAACATAAACATAAACAACTAAAGATGCAGCCCTTTCCAGCTTTATTCTGTAAAAAACGTATCAACTTACAACGTGGCTCGCTATTGTCTCACCAAGTGCTGTAACAAGATGGTACAGGCCAGGGCTAACTGGTCAGCATGCTAACCTCAAAAGATACCTCTAAAACAGCGTACATAGATGGTGTTAATATACCGTCAATACTGGTAATTCGTAAAATACTAAAAATCGTACAAACATTTATTTCATGGTGTGCAATTGTAGAAATACTGAAATACTGGAACTGCTTACTGCAGTTTTGTTGCTAGGAAGTTAATACGAATGTGGTTATGTGTTCAGTAATGCACAGTGTTTACAGTTTATGCACTGCTTTGTATGCTGTTTATACTAATCTACTGATACATTATCTTTTATTCAGGTTGATCATTAATAGTAACCTCTGATCGTTAATAATTCAGACAGATTATACAGTACACAGTCTGCACATGAGACATAATTAAGGGATTTTTAGAAGAAATAAAAATGTGACTTAAGGATATCTCAAGGAGATATTTATGTATATATATATATATATATATACACATACACTGGAGGAAGTGCAGTTAGGCCCTATTGTTTTAAACTGATTGTGTCCCGAAAGCTGAAAATCAGTGTGTAGCATTAAGAATTGTCACTCCTGAAACACATATTTTCTGAACTTTGTTTAAATGTTAAATATGATGATTTTATGTATGCACAAACTATTTTTTGCCAGTCATGTACTAACTACTGCTCAAAATGAACTAAAATCGTCTCTACTGAAACAGCCACTACTGCAACATTTAGTTCAAGTTTTGGTAGTGACAAAATGGAAAGTTCAATTACTTAAGTTTAAACAAAACAAACACAATTTAGCAATTTTTACATTGTCTACAAATGAGTTAACCTATTACACTGCATATAATTTATTATTACTGATTATGTGAGAGATGTAAACAAATGCAAAGAGTGACTGTAAAGTACAATCAGCTCTACAAGATACATGTACTGAAGAGTTTATGCCACTACAAAATCTGATGTTGAAGTGTTGTGATTTTTTGTGAATAAATCTGTGATCTATCTGTGGTCAGTGTCTGTACAGAGTCCATCACTGTGCTCATATAATGAGACACTTAGAATCAAAAAATAGTTTGAAGTTATAGGTATAAAGGTATAAAAACAAAAGAGGCTTTTTTATCATTTCACTGAGGTCAAAATGTCATCTGTGCTGCTTAAACGTGTTGAATAAGTCTAATGTTGAGGATTATATAATTTCTACACATATCTACAACTTCATTCACAGTTATTTTAAGGACAGATTATTATAGTTACTTTATGAATTCAAAATTGAAATCAATTTAAAACCACTTAAAATGATGTTAATCAACAAGTTAAACTCTCAATGTTCTAATATGAGATAGTTCTGGTCTATATTTCTGCAGAGAACACACATTTGTCTAAACAGCTTCTATGTATTTGCAGAATTTCACACAAAAAGTACAAAATGTTCCATGATTCTTGCATTTATGTTCTATATTAAACACACAAGAGTGTGTAAACACACAAATGTGTGTTTGTGTATATGATATATATGCTTAGAAAACCTTTGACCCTCTTCTGCTTGTGTTTTTTGTGCTACATATAAAGAAAATTTTGATTCTTAAATGTCTCACAACACAAACCCATTAAAGGGATATAAACAGGCCTGAACTGTGTTGTGCTGTTTGCCGGCACAAAAGATAAACAACAGATAGAAAAACAGTCACAATAACTTACAGAGTTTATTCAATTCTACATCAACTCACTCTGATCACAGTCCGGCCTTCAGTGACCACTATAAACACAGTGAGGTGCTGATCTAACGAGGCTCAGCAGGTTCGGTTAAGGCGGAGATGTTCTGAAAGACACAGATGCTCAGATCATCACACATGCAGGTCATTATAGACATAATAAAAAACAAACAAGGCAATGCAGTGTGGAATGAAGAAATAAAATGTGTGCTCTGTAAAGCACTGCAGAGCAGGAGGACAACAGAACCAACAGAAGCCATGATTCACTCACGTTCTCACGTTCAGAGAGCAACATAAACCCTCTAAATGTAAACTCAATTTTAGAGCCCATAAACTGGCGAATTTCTGATAGGTCAATCATTTTAATCTACACTTACAGCTATACTTTGTCGCTGTCCAAAGAAGAAGTCTTTCCAATATAGTAAATTTACAGGAAGAACAAAAACATTCTTTACTTTCAATGTAATTAACATAAAGAAGTTTTATAATAAGTGATTCTGGAACATTTCTATTGGTCCATTCATTATGAAACCTTTCACAGGATATAAAGAACAGCTGTCGTGTCCAATGGACTTAGAACAATGAGAATCAACAAATATGTAGACACTTGGTTTTCAGTGGACAGCGACACTATGTTTAAGATGCTTTATTGCAAGGAGTCCAGATTCAAACAAAGCGTGTGGAGGATCTGTAATCTATAACAATACTTGATGATGTGGTTGTTGACAATGTATGCTCAGAAAAAAGCAGCGTGAACCCAAACACACGTCCGTACAGACCGCAAATATATACACATGTATTTGCTGGTATTAAAATATTTATGTGAACACAGCACTGTACAAAAGTCTTAAGCACCTAGGTGCATATTCTTAAAAGCATTCATCTCTGCAGAAAGCCAGCCGAACACCGTATATCATCAGAATATATATAAATATTGTATATTATACAATATAAATAGCACAGTAAACAGAAACAAGAATGTCTGGTGAGCTGGATTGAGTAAGAAAACCTGGTTTCAAATTTCTCCTCCACTGTCACATGGATTATTATATATTTATGTTTACACACAGTGGAATTCGACCTCAGCATTTATCCATCCGTGCAGTGAAACACCCACTAGTGAACAGACACACTAGGGGGCAGTGAGCACACTTGCCCGGCACGGTGGGCAGCCCTAGATCAGATCCCTAACATTCAGCCCACAAGTGCCACAATGAAGGGCTGAATAGATAAAGCAGGTATGGGTTGATTAACTACTGCTAATACTGGGCTTCCTTGAGGAGAGGTCAGGAACTGTTACATACACTGACCAATGCAAACTGAATGCTTTGTGTATTTATGATGTTATTTGTGTAATTTTAATATTCGTGTTTTTCACTGACCAAACAGCTTTTAAAATCTAATTTTCTCTTTTGCACAGTACTGTAGATATGTACATTTTTAAAATATACTTATCTTTCAATATATGCCAACATATGCACATATATGCCAGTATACTGAGCTATACTAATGTATGTAAACATGTCTGTTTATGATATCGACATAAACCTGACCATATATGGAAATTCATTATAAACAGACACGCTTTGAATAACATACAGAAATATATTTCCTTAGTACATGGGCACTGTGGACCTCCACTAAGGCTCTGCCCTGTTTTCAGGAGGTCATAGGGTTTATAACATCATGTACTATATTCTCGCCAACATTGGCTACTGATACAGCGGTCAAGCTCTGCTGTTCAAGTTACTATATTTGATCCTCAGCTTGTGCAGACACACAGTTGCACAGTAGTTGATAGTGAAGGACAGTGTGATAATGTAACAGAGGGACTGAAATGGTCACAGGGTGTTCTGCTCAGATCACAGTACAGGTTGGGTGCTTCGAATATTGTAAAGGTTATACAGCATCACTGAGAATAACAGCACTCGGCACTCAAGTCTCTGTGTTTGGTTTATACAGACACTTTCTCTCCATCCTCCTTCTCTTTCTTCTCAACGGTGGACAGAGGCTGAGGAGGGGGCAGGTCCAGCCGGGCCCAGGACATGGGCTCCGCCTTCTTCATGGCGATTTCGATTTTGGAGGCCATCATGTTGACGACGCTCTTAGTGACGTCAATCACCTGGAAAACAGGAGCATTTTAAAGACTTTTTTTTAAAAAGTGAAATTTAAGATCAACACAAAACAATACCAGAAACATTTAATGATCCCAGAATTTCTCAAAAGACTTAATTCTTATTAATTTAGTTATAGAAAAGGATTAAAGTAATCCGATATTAAACAAGATAATCAAAATAGTTTGCCAGAAATCAGCCAAGCCAAATCTCGCTATGTAAGCCATCTTGTTCGGTCCACACGTAAAAGTTTTCGTGATATTCGAGTCGGGGAGCGTTGCCTGGAAAAGGCTGCTAATATAACTCCTACTGTTATATGACAAATGTTTTGTAACTGAGTGAAGATTAGTGATATTGTGGAGGAGTCCAGTGGGTCCGGCCACTGATGACAACAAAGATTGCGAGAATGGGGCACAAAATTGCGTAATGGTTTATGTCCACTGAAGGCTTTTCATGGCCAGCTGGGGTTTCTCTGCCTTGACGTGAGACTGGAGTGCCTTCACACTCAAGGTCCCTAACTGCATGATCTTCTTGAGAAAATCACTGTTATTAAGCCAAGCCTCACTGAAAACACACTTTCTCATTGCAAAGTAGACGAATTAACTCCAGAGATGTTACTTTGGTGGCTGAGACAGTAGATATCTATGGACGGACAAGTAGTTGGGAAACAGGACTGTTTCCTGCCTGCAGTTATCGTGGGATTTGTAGTTTAATAATCACATACCAACACCGTTAGCCAGCCCAGAAACACAGAGAACACAGAACTAACTTCTGATTCGACTACGCTTCTCAGGAATTAACGAAAGTAAAAAATTAAGACCTTGGGTGGAAATCTGGCCGTTTAAGTCTTTTTAAGGCATTACATTTAAAGTTTCTAATTTTAGACATTTTAAGACTTTAAGACCCCATGGGGAACCCTGAAATTTCATCTAAAGGATAACACCATATTTGTAAAAGGATAAAAATATAACTGTATAAATGTAGCTCCAGTTTGGACTCACCCCCCACAGACTGATCTTCTGCTCAAACTCCTTCTCTCCTTCAAAGATCACACTGATACAAACCTGCCAGAGAGAACAAACGAGACATTCAGCAACGTCAGGAGAACAAAAGGAACATGCAGAACCTAAAGGAACAGGCCAAGAACCGGCAATAACAAAGTTTCTTTGTTTCAGGAAGCATCCAAAAACATAGCCTGCTACACCCACAAATGGTGTCCTTCTTTCTTTGGTACTCTTAACCAACTAGACCTGCAGCACTGGTCTGCCTCAGGATCACACTGTAGCAAACTGGTTTAGCCAGTTCATCCTTCAGAGCCTAGCAACTACCTCAAAAAAAACTTTAAAATATGCTGTAACATAACACAAGTCTGAAAACAGGCACAGTTTCCCAAAATATTAGTGCAAAGAGTGAATTTGTACTTTTTTCCTTAAACTGAAACCAAACTAAAAAACAAAAGAACATTTCCAGAAGAACTGTTAAACCAAATATTTAGTTGCCATCTAGCATCAGCATGGCTATGTCAAGTCAGCTGGCAGCCAGTCAATGCTTGCCAACACCTACATAAAAGTTGAGTAATGTATTTAGGCTAATTAGAAACTGCACGCACTGACCGTCGTGCTGTTGGCTCGTAGAGAACACAGCTCAGGGTTGGAATTTTTAGCGTAGATTGAGATGGTCACCTGACCACCAGTCTGATGCCAATCAAACCGACACGGCACCACCTTCTTTCCCTGCAGAGACATTAATACACCCAAAGAAAGAGCAATCTAATTAAGAAAACTACAAAACAAGATATATATACATACACTAAGCAAATAGTAATTAGCAAATAAATAATAGCAGCTACTTAATAATTAATTATAGCTACTAAATAATACACAGAGTCTATTATTAAGATAAATAACTTAATAAACCTGATGTTTAATAAGGAATGAGGAATTCCTTACCTCTGCATTTTTCCACATATGAGTTCCTTTACTGCATCCTTCCTGAGACAGAAATGAGTTAAAATCTGATGTTTTCCTCCGACAGCAGCTCCAGTATTTCATCCTGAGCAGGGAGAGAAAAGGTAAGAGAGCACACAGTTATACAATACTGTGTATAATAGAAGGAAATAGAAGAATAGAAGATATTGATATGGTGGTAGCTAATGAGGACTTCTGTAAATGATTAATCACTGGCTGATGGACTAATCAAAGTCTGTCAAAAACTAAATATTTTACATCACAAACATTTGTTTAATAAAATTATTCCTCATTGGTCTTCACATAGGTCTTCTAAACATGAACATGTACCCCATCTTCTAAACAGAACTATTACCAAGATCAGCAATGCCCCACTAGACTTCGCACACTGGCTGCATAAGTTTGAAATGTGCGGGAACAATAAAAATGATGCATTAAAAAAGCAGTTGTAGTATTTTTGTGGAGATACTTTGCTCCAATCAAATCTTTGCAAAGCTGTGATTTCTCCCCTAAGAACAATAATGAAAATACTAAATGGTAGTGGGTAACATCATGTAATCGAACTTTTTATTACAGAGCAAACAGAAGCAGTCATTAAACATGTAACATTAGATAAAACTCAAGCTCTGCTGGAGCTGGATTAGTTTTAGAGGTGCTGTAATTATATTGGTTACTGAAGAGATGCATGAAATTAATCTGTTAATCCGTGTTAGCTTACATGTAACGGCATTCATACAGTTGTGTGCAAAAGTTTGGGCAACTTTCATTAAATGTTTGTACTGATGACGTAAAAAGTTCAAACAACCTCTAAAGAGGACACACTTCTGTTCATATAAATGCACAATGACTATTTATTTACCTAATTTAACATTTTGGAAAATGTTGAAGGCTGTTGTTGAAGGTTGGATGAATAATATAGCATTTGCTGGCTGCTTACTCAATATAGCTGAGCTAATACTAACTTCAACTGCATCAAGGCAACAACGGATACAAGCCTATCAGTTCTGAGTGAAGTAGCCTAAACAATAACAGCATAATGTTTATTTTCAGGGTCACCCCCCCAACACAGGGTTCAGACCTGGAGTTCCATATATAGGCACAAAACAGACAACAGAGTGACTACATCCTTTCAGAATGTAATTCCATGCAAGAGTATGTGTGTATGTATTTGTTATTACCCTTCATGAAAGATGGGCACTCCGGGATGGTAAGAACACTCCCCCTCGTCACTCTTTAGTCCAGAGAAGGTCTGAAACCAAAAGTCACATAATTAAGAAAAGATTACAAACAAAAAAATATTGTAATAGCTTCAGAGAAGGTGAAGACCACAACGTACCTTAGAACAGCCTCCATTTTTACACATCGTCCCAATTTTCACCTCATTCTCATCTTCTTCTGAAAAACATACAATCAAAATAAAATCTATTACCATAAATTCACATATAAATAATTTCATAATGAGACCACAATTCTAAAGTGTCGCTGAATAATTTAAAACAAATTTATTATTGGTTAATAATTAGATCATAAACACCTTAAAATGTTCAATAAAGAAACATAAATAACTGAATGTATAACTCTAAATGTAGGTATTGTATATAAACTGAGACTACAGTTTCTCATTAGGTTGAATGTATAACTCTAAATGTAGGTATTGCATATAAACTGAGACTACAGTTTCTCATTAGGTTGAATGTATAACTCTAAATGTAGATACTCTGATTTAAACTAACTCTAAATGTAGACAACCTTGCAGAGAGGTTATATTTACCCTTTTCTGAGCCCTGATTGGTCTCTGCTAGTTTGAGTTTCTCAAGAGCCTGTCGCAGGGAGGGAGACACTTTCTGCTGCAGCTCCACCAGCGGCTCGTCGGCACTGAAACAATTGAATCAAATCATTTAAAAGACTACACTGTTGTTTTCCTGCTCCATCAAAGTATAATGACTTTAGCCCTGCCATTATGTTTTTTGATGACATCACTATGCACCAGCATGCATTCACAGAACCACATGAATCGTAAACCTGGTGACTCTGAAGTGCAGTATTTGGGTTAGTATAAGGTTAGGTTAAGAACCAATGTTAGAGTATAATGTTGTGTTAAAGCTAAGGAATATTTTCAATTTGATGAATAATTTTATGTCATTTAAATTTAAGATACAAAGTATTTACAGTGGTCTTTTCAAATAAAGTATTATACATATATCTATAGACAGAAGTGCATTAGAGCACTAGTCAGTTTTTGGAGACAAAAGTTTGAGGAAGAGGAAGACTTGTTTGTACCTGGGTCTCTGGACGAACTCCAGTGGTTTCGGAGCCTGAATGATGTACTCATCAAACCGAGGCTTTAGGTCATCCAGCTCTTTCTTCCCTCCTGAAGACTTGACCTCAGGTTTCACTGGTTCAGGAGGTTTTTCTTTATTATGGCGCCCTTTGGTGCAGCCCTAAACACAGCACGGTCACATCAGACACACCACAACCAAAAAGCTATAAAAGGTCATAATAGTAGTGCTGGAAAAGAGAACTGACAAGAGTAACAATTTATCCTTAAACAGCTGAATAATATTAAATATTCTGCAGACATAATGCCCCCCAACTATTGAGCCAAATGGTTTTGAGGTCTGTATTGTACCATAACAAACTGGTCCTGCAAAGCAGTTTAAGCAGAACCAGGAAATACCTCAAAAATACATAAGATTCACAAAACAGATGCCATCCATCAACACCAGTCTCTTGCCATGCCCTCAGATAATTAATCCTCTAAACAGGTGTTATTTGAAAATCAACTGCTGAGACTAGGCCTGTACCACCGTGGGCTAAAAACTGCAGCCGGCTAACTATGTTAGTATTGGCACATGCCGGCAGGGTAAGGGCTCCAAGCACCTAGAACAATTCTGGGTTCTCAACACCACAACTTCTAGTTTGAAATTTCTGTTCCACCTTAGTCATAGTGAGGTGCCTTAAATGTAAAACAAAAACAAGAAGCTGGTGACCTACTACACTAATAGGTGCAGATCTAAATGCACTGGTTTTTGCTACGTGGTAATAACAAGCTTTCTTGTGCTGCAACAAATAAAAAACATCAAATATAAAACACTCAAATGTATCTGTTAATGCACTTTAAGAACTAGTTTTAAACTGGTTTAATTTACAGATACCCCAATTTACCCAACTTGGTATGTAAAGGCCTTTAGAGTTGAGATGCTAAACTGTGAATAGAGACAATCTTCACTCACAGCAATGCTGAGGAAATCTGAGAAGTCTGTTGTGCGTCTCTTACAACAGGACCAGCCCTGTAGTAAACACAAACAAAATACACAAACAAATATTAAGCAGAGAATAGAAACAAGCTGTTTTTAACTCTGTTCAAATTTGATCAATACAGGCTTTAGCAACAGGAGAGAGGTAAAGAGCATCTCACCTTCAGTGCATCATGAAACACCGGAACCCCAGGGTGGAACGTACAGGCCTCTGTGATCAGAGAAACACCACAACACTTTTACTACTTATGGCACTACAGTACACACAAAATGCAGACCTTGTGCTAGTCAAAGTATTTTAAATACACTATTTACCTGTATACTTGTTTTTCTTATCTTAGCAGATTATTTTAAGATGGACACATGTAACATGTTTCTTTCGGTAGTAGTCACTTGAAAAGTCATATTGCTAACCGCTTCTTAATTATTCAGTGTATATGTATACATACATACATACATACATACATACATACATACATATATATATATATATATATATATATATATATATATATATATATATATATATGTGTGTGTGTGTGTGTGTGTGTGTGTGTGTGTGTTTGTTGTATGTGTATGTAAAATAATCATTAGATTAATCAATTAAGAATTCATCGTTAGGTGCAGCCCTAGGTGCAGTCATATAGGCTGCAACGATTTATAACACCATGTGGTGGGGTGCACTTTGAAGCTCTGAACTATCGCTTTAACAGTGCCATCTATGGCAAACCCTACAGTTCGTGGTCAGTAACAACTGGTATGCAGGTGACGCAGGGAACGGCAGGATTGTTCCTGATTTTTTTCGATTTTGCCTAAACCAGTAGCTTAAAATGACTAAGGTACTGGAGGTTTGAAAAAGCTCAACACCACATTTGCCTCAAATCGTGTTACATTTGTAACACCAAGCTTAGTAGTGGGGTAAATTGGATGAAGCTCTGAACTATCACTTTAACAGTGCCGTCTACAGCAAACCCTACAGTGGTCAGTAATAACTGGAATGTTGCTGACGCAGGGCACGCCAACATTATCCCTGTTATCCAGCAGTCCTCTTTCAGCCAGCCAAGGAATGAGCTCTATTTTGGCAGCATATAGGTGCTAATACTTCTGCACGTCACAGTTTGAACCGTCTATAGCAACAAAGACAGAGGACACAGATGTTCAATCCAAATCTCAAGACTTTGGAACAATTTGGAGAATGAAAAAGTCAACAAGGCTACCGGCCTACTCCAATACTATTTAAAATCTTTCTGTGGTCAATATTAAAGGTAAAATAAAGCTATGTATTATTTACACTGGAATAACTTGAATTTCTACTGTTAATTTAGCCTATATATTTATTTATTTTGCCAAAATTCCTACTGCTTCACATGTATTACTGATTAAGGCTGATTTCTTAAGAAAAAGTCTTGAAGCCAATTGATCTCCCTGGAAGCCCTAAAAAGTTCATATTATTCCCATTAACATGTGGATAACTTGGAAAATTAGAGCCCAAAGGTGTTGCAGACTTTCTCAGTAACGCACAAGTTAAGTAGGCAAGCGACAATGACCCAGCTAGGGATGGGATGTTTAGTCATTGTAAGAAGTGACTACAATAAAAAACCCAACAATAGCTTTTCAGGCATTAATAGCCCTGATACCCATGTAGGATCAGCATCTTTGTTTTAGAAATGATACCACTTTTCTACATGCAGGTGTGTTTTCTGTTGTAGCACCTGCCACACAAAAAATACAGGCTCCGATTGGTTGGGTTGCCTGTCTGGTAAACTGCCTACTTGTTAAAGTGGGTCTTCAGCCACACTAAGCACTAAGAAACATATCAGACTTACTTACTTATCAGTTATATGGGAGGTTCAACACGCAGTTGAATGACAGCAAAGCTCAGAATCTAACCCCAGTGTACTAGAATTCACATTAAATATTAGATTTCATCGCTGTGCAAAGAAAAACAAATATGTCTTTAGTGGTAACTTTTCACAAGAGGCCAAAAACGTTCTAAATTTTCACTGTATGTTGATGTAAAGAGGTTTAATGGCAAATTATTTTGGAACAATTCTATTTGTCTATACGTTATGAAACAAGAACATGTTTATTTGATAGGAAAATTTACAAAAATGGGGTTTTTATTAAGACAACGATTTAGAAACAGTTCTCTGCTTGTTTAAACCTCATAAGTTACTATGGTTTAGGTGATTGGCCTCCAGTCACATATAACATTTACACAATGATACATGGGATTAATATATATGTATTTCATTTATATATATTTATATAATTTGTACTAACTGCAGGATTTTTAAGTAAAGTTTTCTAGCCAACAAAGGTTTTATTATGAGGGTGTATACTTAATAATATTAATGTTAATTATAATAATAGCAATCTGAAGTGATCTAATAAAATCATGTGCAATAGTCGTTCGTGTTACAGTTTAACAATAACAGGCTTTTACCGACTCAGTGTAGTTTACACCAAATGGTATAAGTACATTATATATTCAGAATAACTGTCCTAAATACGTATTAAGCCTACTTTTAAACTTACCGGCATTAGCAGCGTTAATAAATCATTAAAAAATAATTCACACTTTGATTGAAACTATCTCTGATAAACTTGTTTCTCATTAATACCCACTGAGATTCTACAACCGGCAAGCTTCATTTAACATCATGTAAACACAACCAGCCTAAAAAAGAACTTTAAACACCAGCCAACCCCAGTTTTAGTAACGTTAGATACCGTCCGTTGGTTAAAGTTAACGTAAAATAAATAATATTAAGCATAACTGTGAGATTTGACGGCTGCCTCGTTGTGTCCTTTATTCAAGTGTGCATGCTAGCGTGCGTGTGGCTAACCAACAAGTAACAGTAACTCACCCTCAGGATTGTTGTCCGGATCAAACCTCTGACCACAGCCTCTGTTATAACACAGCACAGACATGACCGAACACACAAACCGGATAAACGCACAAAACGGATAAAATCCCAAACTCTGTGAGGAGGAGAGACAGAGCTGCTGTATGTGTGTGTGCGCTCAGTTCGCCGGCTCGTGCTGACTGCCGGTGACTCGTTGGAGCGTTCGGGAAACTTCGAGAACTTTTCTTCCGATGAAGCTTCGGGCGGCCGTTCGTGAAAAGTCGGCTAAGATCGGAGAATCATGGCGTGTAGCGCTGGGCTCCGGTTCGTGAGAGGTTTGGAGCGTTCGGAATTCTTCGGCGTCACCACAGCAGCGTTTCAAAAGCCTCGTGTCCTCAACGACCTCCTTGTATATACACACACTGTCCACACATTTTCTCAGCTCTGTTTACAATATAGGTGCACTTTGTAGCTCTACACCTACAAACTGTAGTCCATCTGTTTCTCTGTATACTTTGTTATCCTGTTCTTCAAAGATCAGGACCCACACATGACCACCACAGAGCAGGTTTTATTTGGGTTGTGGGTAATTCACAGCACTGCAGTGACACCAACGTGGTGGTGATGTGTTAGTGTGTGTTGTACTGGTACGAGTGGATCAAACACAGTGTCCACCCCTGTCCACTCCAAGAGATACACCTACCTTGTGGGTCCACCATGTAGATGTAAAGTCAGAGATGACGTTGCTGGTTGGTGGACTGTTCTCTGTCCAGCAGTGACACTGAGGTGTTTAAACACTCCAGCAGCTGCACTGCTGTGTCTGATCCACTCACACCAGCACAACACACACTAACACACTACCACCAACTCAGTGTCACGGCAGTGCTGAGAATGACCCACCTCCCTAATAGTACCTGGTCTGTGGTGGTCCTGTGATATAGAGAAACAGATAAACTACAGTCTGTAAGCATATAACTTTAATGTGCTCTTATATGATGTGTATACAAATAATATCTTATTGTGAGAGAAGTAGATCAGATCTTGAGCTCCAGTTTGAAGAACAAAGTGTAGTTCCAGATTTCTCCTGGACGCTCCAGACATTGTATGAATGTATTCAGTTCCTTCAGCAGCAATCTTGATTTAGCTTAATGAAGTACTGAGCAGTCAAAGCAGGTATTAGATGAGAACTGTAAATAATACTGGGTTGTTTCCACAAGGAGAAGCCCGGAAAGGGTTAAACAAACACACTGATGGATGTAAAAGCATAACTTACTGCATTAATACTAAGTGTATTAAGTGTTTTGCTGAAAAACATAAACATTATTTAAGCATAATGTCCCCAAGTGCCTTTTACACAGTACTATATATTGACTCTGCCATATACATTTTGTTAAAAATTTATAATGAGTGTGTAATGTGTGTGTAATGTTTACTAGAGTACCAAACTTTGCGTATTAATGGTTAAGATAAAGCGAAATCTGTATTTTCTGACACTGTGATGCTTTGAGTGGACGAACAGAAGACCAAACAGAAGACAAAAGACGACTGCAGAGACACTTCAGCACTGTGTAACTCTTTGCTGAATATGTGTTTATTAGCTCTGTTTATAGAGACTCCTGCCCGGACCTATTACTTATTTAGTATAGACAGCACTTTTACTGACCACAAGCAAATTCACGGACTGCATTGTAGAATGCAGATGTTTAAGAATGTTTTTGTTTACTAACTCAAACACTTACAAATGAACACTCACAGCTGAGCTTGAAGCGCCACACAGTCACAGCAATAAGGCTTTCTTCAGTTCTTAAGGCATCAATTCTGATTCTAAATAGGAATTCTATGACATATATATGAATGCCATGCCTGATGTCTGACACTGTTTAATGGTGGTGTTGCGTTTTTGGGGGCCTCTGTCTGCATTTTAGCAGAGAGATACATCATGATCAGACAACATTTCTCATATTTTTCACCACTTCAACATCATCAACATCAGATATACAGGCTCAGCTCAGAAGACAAGTGTAGGTTCACTGTTGGTGTATGGGTGGTAAATAAAATAGCTATATTTGCTTCGTAGACATGGTGACCCAGGCTTCCCATCACAACTGTAAAAAAAAAAAAGAAATAAATAAAAATGTAAAAAAATCTCCATAATTAACCAGGTCACATTAAACCACTCGGAATAACCCTTAACCCAATGAATGAGTGAGGATTTAAAAAATAGGTGCACCCTTTTAAAGTACAGAATTTAGCACAAATGTTCAGCAGCAACATTTCAGATGATCATTGCTGCTGAGGCATTCCATTAATAATTCAGACAAACTCTTTATTAAGTGCATCTCTCTATCTATCTATCTATCTATCTATCTATCTATATATCTATATATATATATATATATATATATATATATATATGATTTCCCGGATCAATTCGATCCCGATTCACAAGGTCCCAATTCAATTAGATTTTCGATTCAATATGGATTCATTTAGGGATATTTCAGTTACAATATGTTTTGTTTGAATATGAAAAGAGATTTTCAGAGAACTAATGTGGTAAAAGTACAAGGAACTCTGAACCTACCATTACTAAAAACATTAGTGTTTATATGTTTATATTCCATCATGGTTTCAAGTTCTGGGTCGCCTTCACTTGTGCTTCAGCATTGTTTAACTGATGTGTCGGGTTTATACGAATCGATATCGGATTATTCATGAAGATTGATTTGAATCGAAAAATCAATTTTTTAAACTCATCCATATATATATATATATATATATATATATATATATATATATATATATATATATATATATATATATATGTATGTATATGCAAATCAGCATACAGTGTAGGCAGAATGGGTGGGACCAGTTCCTATATATGAACAGCACACAATGGGGACTCAACGGTATGTTTTTGCTTACATTTGTTAAAAAAATATATATTACGATTCACCTGGTTATTACTTTAAGCTGTGAATACACCACTGGTTGAAGTTCTAGTGTCTCATTTCCAACATCTTAATCTACACTGTATGTGTTCCTGTTGAATTAATGATTGCAAACATTATATATATATATATATATATATATATATATTTCTTTCTGTCAGCATTAAAAGAGGCTGTTATAATAATCTATGATCATTATATAACCATGTCCATAAGACCCTCTCAGAGTGAAAGTACTTTAATAGGCTAACTGTGAATGCATAATTTATCTCTTACATCCTCACTCTATTCCAAAACCCCAAAAACTGACATCACTCTCTGTCTTGCCTACTTAATGAACAATTCAGTTCCAGACCGGATTCACAAAAACATCCCAAAAGACACGAAACCTTAATACACAAAAATAACGTTTACTGACTTGGAAATTTCAGAATGTTTTTCTTTTACAATCAAGATATTGTAAGATTAAGATATTATAATATTATATATTAAGATATTTATACAGACAGATGCAGTGGAATCAAACCATGGTCGCACATGTGCTAGTTTGATCCACTTTGATGTCTAGCTTTTTTTTTCTTTCAGAATCAATTAAGACTTGGCTTCCTGGTTTTTGGTTAAAAGTAAGTGTATATTTATAACTGCCTTCTTCTGAGCAACATCAGTCTTTTCAGATCCAAATCAGCTCAATGTGAGTGAAGATGATCCTCATCTAGGAGTTAAATCTAAGGTGGTAGACTGAGGGTTTCTTCCCCTGGGGCAGTGTGTTCACTCATTTTCAGCTTTAGGTCTGTTGTTTAGGCAGCTATGCTAGCACATAGTATGGGCATTCTCAATGCATACGTGCAGCAGCATATACTAAAGCAGGAAGTAGTGAGGGCGTGGAGTCGAGGCGTTTTGATTGTTGTCCCCCCCAATCAGTAGCGTACTCGATAATGTCAGCTCACGCATCATTAACACAGTTAAGAAATTATTGTATCGGTATATTAGCCGATCCCGAGAGCCGATCGATGGCGTTAAACAAATGAGTCTAATTTCTGTATATCCAGCTAGCGTTTCGGTGAAACCCCCTCCAGCCAGCTCCCTGCAATTCCTATCTGAACCCCTAGGTGGAAATACATACCCTTTCATTTTCGACAGACTGACTAAAGCGGCGGCCTCGCGAGAAAATTTTGCGCTGACAGAAAACAAGTCGTGTGTCTGGCAGTGTTTTACCGTATGTGACTCAGACTCATCCAGGGCTTTTGGAAAATATATAAAATTAACGTGTCTCATGGGGGAAGAATAGACATTTAACTCTACTAATCTGATACAACACTTAAGAGTACCACGCTGCTGAATACAGTGAGTATCAGCAAACAGCAGAGCTAGCACGCGCAGCTAGCACAAAACAAACAACCCAGAAAACCGTGCAGACCAGATCTGACCGGTACGAACAGTACAGCAGCAAAAATTCAAGATCTACATTTAATGATTACAGATTAGTTTAAAATAACAGGGTCTGTGTTTAATGACTGCATTTATTTAATTAGCTTTTTAGTTTTAAATTAAGGGTCTAAATGTAATGATTGCAGTATTGGGGATATTTGTTTGATTTACTTTATTTATTTACTGATAATTTTGTTAAAAATATTATGCTGTTTCACATGAGCTCGTTAAAAATGGTAATAAACCAGTTTATACCATGTGTCATGACTTGCTTGCGCTAATAACTACATGTAGCTCTGCCGTGGCATATACCCCACCCTCTATCGGTATCGGCTATTGACTGATCTTGCTGAAAGGTGATCGGAATCAGCCTCAAAAACGCTGTCATGCACATATTGCAAAGTATTTAATGGCCTTATAGACTACCACCGTGGTGCACACCACTGCATTCTTTGTCTATTTTTGTAGCACATACATTATCACAACTGCCTCCGCCATGATTATTTGTCAGAAACGTATGACTCTGAACTGCCCCTTAGTGGATGTATAGCTTAACATCCATGCCATAATAAAGGACGCATAGAGATATGTGAGCAGTGACAGGTAAAACACTTAAACGGACGTATTAATTTAAGGATGTAAAGGGAATATAAATAAGCCTTTACCTGTTATGCTATGTTAAGCTTCGCTAATGAAGCTCAGCACAGTCACAACTTTCAAAACAAGTTGGAGGACTAGCAGAGTCTTCATTAAAGGACAAAGAAGGCACATCGAACTTGAATAAGGCGAACATAATCAGGCATATTAAGGCTGTCCCTAGGACATCTGACAAACAGGTTATTTGCTGTAAATTGGGTTAGGGTTAGGTATGGTTTTGTTCTTAGAAACCTAGGTTTCTGTAGCTCATAGGTTTTTATCATTGGAAAGCTTTAATGAATCCGGCCCCTGATAGGTTAACAAGCTGCTTATCACTCAAATCCACGTATTCAGACAAACGCTAGATGATGAAAGCAAAACAAGCATGCCAGCACTGTTGAATTGTTCCTGTCTTTGCATGCTGTGACCAACCGCAGACCCCAGGTGGTTCGCATGGTTAATTTGACCACAATGCTAGTAAGTGCGCTTGTAAATAACAACAAAGATTATTCCTGTCCTGATCTTTGGCGTGAGCAGAACTTTTTAAATCAGAACTGGAACATGTAGTGAGCAAAACTGAAACTGAGCAGCCGATTGCAGGAGAACTCAGGAGTCTTCCTCGAAATCTTTCTCAGAAACTCGCACCTTCTTATTCTTCTTCTTATTTCTCTCATTGTCATCTGTGGTTCTTGCCCTCCTCCAGCTCATTGAGGCAGCACTCCAGAACCTTCCTGCACCTATCAGGCAAATTGTTCTCCAGCTTCTTGTTCACATACTTCACCACATCATCCATGCCCTTGGGTGCCGGAGGATACTGGGGCAGCAGGTATCCACGCAGGTGTGCTTCCGTCCCGGGTGTGACGAAGCCGAACAGGAAGTGCAGGAACATATCCAGGTGCCCGTTGCGGCTGGCCAGGGCTCTGTCCACAGCCACCTTGTAGAGGTCACTGATGGGTCTATCCTTCAGCAGTTTGGCCATCTTGTTCTTGAGCTGCTGCTCGATGACGTTCTTGCCCTTGACCCGGAACGTCACATATGTGTACATGGCTGCCATGAACTCCTGCATGCTGTAGTGTACAAAACTGAAGCCCCGCCCACCTGAGTACCCGCCCTCTCGCATGACTTCGGTAGAAATCCCGCCCCGGTTGGTAACGTCCTCCAATTTTAAATCAAAGGCCGCGATCTCATCCTCATAGAAGATGTCCTTCTCCTCCAGCACCATTTTCAACGCGAGCTTGCCCATATTAACCAGGAACTCCTTATCATCGTCCTTCCAACGGGAATGTTCCAAACTCGTCCCAACATAGCGCTCTATCTTGCGGTTCGTCTGCACGATCACATACTGGGTGTAGAAGGTGCTGATTGCCGGTGGATGTTCAGTGTAGTCCGGGTTTTGGAAACGTCTTTCGAAGATGAAGGCCACGATCCAGCAAAAGAGAGGCAAATGGCAGATGTTGTAGAGGGCTGGACAGCGCTTGATATGCTGAAGTACCCGGTAACCCAGGGATGGATCTCTGGTCCTCTTGGTGAAGTACTCATCCTTCTTCGCGTTAGTGAATCCCTTCAGGTCCATGAACCTGGTGACATGCTGAGAAGGGATCTTGCAGGCCGCGACACGGTGACACGTTATCCATATCCTAGCGTGAGGCAGCAGGGTACCCTTGATCAAGCTGGTCAAGAGGGCATCGACAGGCGCTTTCTCACTGACGTCACTGATATCTGGATTGTCCTCGAAGTTGAGGGGTTGCTTGCAAAGCTCCAGAGCATCAATAATGAAAAGGACAGGGCAGTCATCATTGCCCAAAAATGTAACGTTCTTTGTCTCAGGGTAGAAGCTTGTGAGCATCTCCAGGAAGCTCTGGGGCGCCTCCTTGACCAAGTGTAACTCTCGGCCAGGTAGAGAGAAGACAAAGTGAAAGTCCTGGTTAGCGAGCTCCTGCGTCCAGTCCATGATGAACTTCTGTACACCCACAGTCAGTCCGATGGCCGGAACCCCCGTCATAAGGATAGTACGGACTCGCCCTTCACCCTCCAGGGGACGAAAGATGTCATTTGCCCGGATGAGGGTTCCCTGTTTGCTGGGGAAGTTGGGCCTGTGGACTTCATGTTCGGTGTTGATGTCTTTGTCCCCACCGATGAACACTGGTGGCTCTACATAGACTTCGCTCACGAAGCGCTGCTGACCTGGCCGACAGGTACCCTCGTACAGGTTATAATAACGCCTTGTGTGGCTATTCCTCATATGATACTGGACCACAGCTGGAGAGAGAGAGAGAAGGAAAATTATCTCACTGAACACGGATCTCATCCACACACAACTGTCCATTCCAAAGCCTTCATATAACTAAGATGTACCGTAACATTTAGAGATGGACTTATCAGCGTTTTTGAGGCCGATTCCGATCGCCTTTCAGCGCAATCGGCTGATAGCCAATACCGATAGAGGGTGGGGTATACGCCATGGCAGGGCTACATGTAGTTATTAGCGCAAGCAAGTCATGAAACATGGTCTAAACTGGTTTATTACCATTTTTATTGAGCTCATGTGAAACAGCATAATATTTTTAACTAAATTACCTGTAAATAAAAGTAAATAACCTGGTAACAGTAAATAAAACAGATATTAGCATAATATAAATACATATAAATCATTCAATTTAGAGCCTTTATTTAAAACGAAAAAACTAAATTAAATAAATGCAGTTATTAAACGCAGACTTTGGGTTATTTTAAACAACAATTTGCAATCATTAACTGATTGAATATTTTAGCCAATCGATCCTTCCATCTCTAGTAACAATGGCCTCTTATCATCCATCAACTTTTGATGTGTCACATCAACAATGTGGTCCCTACAGTAAACAATCACCAACATCTTTTCTATGTCTTTCTATTAGTGACACACGATTGCTGAACATTGTTTTTGTGCTTATTTTATCTGGCAAAGCTGAAAATTCTGGGATTTATATTCAGTTTATACCACAATATACTTTTTGAAGAACATATGAACAGGAATGCTGTATTGTTAATCGTAAATCAATAACGAAAACAATGAAGAATTTTGTTGAGCCTCTTTCTAACAATGATGGAAGACATAGTACCTCAAAGAAAGCTTTTGATTCTACATGCTAATTTGCTGTTGCCAAAGGCGGCAGGCACATATGCTTTTTTTTTTTTACAGGACTCGTCAAGCATGTCCTCCACTCTACCTCTCTTGCAGTTTGTCTCCAGCTCTTCAGCAATAGGTCGTTTGTTGATGTCCTGCAGTGTTCGGATGGTAATGTGCAGCGCCTGTCCTTTCCCACACCTCTCCAACAGGCGGTCAACCACATCCAGCACATCGCACTCCTCCAGCTGAGAGAACTTAAACTTGTCCTTATATTGGCTGCATAGACTGCGCTTAAACCACAGCAACTCGGCCTGATTCAAGCTAGCCAGGGTTTGTTGCATGGCCTTAAAAACACAAACACAAACAGGTATCAGCACAATATACATACAAATAAACAGCACACAGCGCTGTCTAATGCAGTCAAATAGCAACTCTTCAAAGTTCAAGCCTTTGATTGACACTAGCGAACAAAATCACAAACAACTTATCAAAATGTTCATCATCCATACAGTTAAATCTTTGACAATTTTTTTCTTTATTCTTTTTCTCTTTCATGTGAAAACTTTTCAGGCTTGATGACAGACGGACCAATAGACGGACCAAAAAAGCTGCTAATATGACAGTGACAACATGTTCTCATTTCATCAGCTCACCCTGAATATATACGGTAGCGTCAGAGTCTGGTGAACGACTCCAGACTGCAGACCAACACCCTCTGGTGGTGGAGGAAGAGCCTGTGGGGGTTCTGTGGGTGTCACCTCCACCCTCCCCTGAGACTCCACCCTTCTCCTCCTCTCTCTCGGCATGTCAAAGTCCTCATCTGCCTCATTCACAACCCTCACCTGTTGTTCCCTTCTGTGAGAGAGAGAGAGAGAGAGAGAGGGAGAGAGAGAGGGAGGGAGAGAGAGAGAGAGGGAGGGAGAGAGAGAGAGAGAGGGAGAGAGAGGGAGAGAGAGAGAGAGAGAGAGGGAGACACAGGGAACGAGGGAGAGAGAGGGGGGAGAGAGAGAGAGACAGGGAGAGGATGAAAGAGAGAGAGAGAGAGAGACAGAGGGAAAGGGAGAGAGGGGGAGAGATAGAGGGGGAGAGAGAGAGAGGGAGAGAGAGACAAATGGAGAGGATGAGAGAGAGAGAAATAAAGAGAGAGAGAGAGAGAGGGAGAGGATGAAAGAGAGAGAGAGAGAGAGAGAGACAGAGGGAAAGGGAGAGAGGGGGAGAGAGAGATAGGGAGAGAGAGACAAATGGAGAGGATGAGAGAGAGAGAGAAATAAAGAGAGAGAGAGAGAGAGAGAGAGGGAGAGGAAGAGAGAGAAGGAAAGGCAGAGAGGGCGAGAGACAGAGGGACAGGATGAGAGAGAGAGGACGAGAGATAGAGGGGGAGAGGAAGAGAGAGAGAGAGAGAGAGAGAGAGAGAGAGCGATTAAGTGGTTAAGCAATCAATAAACTGATGTGTGGTCGTTTTTCTGTTGACGCTTCACTTTTTCAGTCTGTGAAGTTGCTGCAGTCCCATACCCATATGTAAAGCTTGCAAGACATTCAAGTAACATTCTTTAAAAGTCTAAGCCTAATGTTACTGGCTTAACCACCATGCTGGTTAATGAGCTAGAAAATTATGCCATTTATTAAATTTCCTGCTTGAAAATGAGGCTGTGGTGCGAGAAATACCAGAGCTGTCGTAAAATGAAGCAGAAGGGTGAGTTGAGGTGGTGAGGCTAGTGTAATATTACTGTATAGCGGGCTATATATCTCATTAAGGACAAGAATGCAATGACACCACTTTCTATTGATTTCTGAAGTAACCTAGACACCCATCGCCAGTGGATTGCCAGGTTTTAAGCTAACATGACATAACATACCTGGATAATAACCTGTCAAAAAGCTTTACCTCTGGATGCGTTGTTGTACTGCTCTGCCTTGACAGCATATAATAAAATACATATATACCCATTCCTGTTTTTCAGTTTGTTCTAACCAGTGAGATATCATACTATGCAGAAATGTGCTAACATGACTGTTGACATGTAAATTAATCTTAAGAACTTTTTGGAGATTTTTCTATTACGGTAAACTGAGATGCTGGTGCTGCTGTCCCACCACTTCACGTGATCACACAGGTCTGTTGACGATGGAGTGGGGGGAACCCAGTGTCTCAGGGAGCTCTCACGTCTATGTGGTCTTCTGGTTCTCTCCTTTGAGCCGATGCTGCCAGCCACTCTCTAAAACGCTTCACATCCTCTATATCAATCTAAACCAAAACTAACTTTATCTCTTTACTCTTTCTGAGATAATGACTGCCCTCCTGTCCTGCCCAGTACTGTTAGAATACTGATCATCCGGGACTCCTCTTCACCCCACATCAACCATCTCTCCTCTTCATTTGTGCCATCTGCTACACCCTCAACTGCATCACTTGTGAGTCTTGGTTCCTCCCAAGGTTTCTTCCTTTCAAGTTTTGAGGGAGTTTTCCTCGCCACCATTGCATCAGGCTTGCTCACTGGGGGATGCATGTTGTGACTTCATGTTGCCATGTTTTTTAAACTCCTGTAAAGCTGCTTTGTGACAACATCATCGTAAAAAGCACTGTACCAATTAAACCTGATGAATATCAGGGTAAGCTAACGTTATTTTCCAAATAATTTTGCGTTATAATCCCATATTAAGTCTACATCGTTTACAAATGTTGGAGAACAGAAATATTAAAATCCATCCATCCATTATCTACAGCTTTTCCGGGAATCTGGGTCACGGTGGTAGGAGTCTTAAAAGAGAAACCCAGACTTCCCTCTCCCCAGCCACCTCCTCTAGCTCCTCTGGGGGAATACTGAGGCGTTCCAAGGCCAGCCAAGAGATATTATCCCTCCAGCATGTCCTAGGTCTTTCCCGGCGTCTCCTCATGTTTGGACATGTCTGGAACACCTCCATAGGTAGGCGTCCAGAACGCATCCTAACCAGATTCCCGAACCACCTTAACTGGTTCCTCTCGATTTGGAGGAGTAGCGATTTGACTCTGAGCCTCTCTCATACAATTAAGCTCCTCATCCTATCATTGAGGGTGAGACCTGACACCCCAAGGAGAAAACTCATTTCGGCAGCTTGTATCCGCGATCTCGTTCTTAGGCTCTCCTAAGAACTCTCCAGGAACATAGACTAACTGGTAAATCAAGAGCTTCGCCTCTGAATTACTGAATTAATATCCTGGTTCTGATATTTATGGATTATGTCCACACAGAACTGTTACAGCATGTTTCAGACAAAATGCTTCTCACTCCTCTGCAGTAGATTGCGTTTTTGGTCTATACATCTTGAACTATTTATAGACCTATGGCTTTATGGCTATCCTGGCTTTTACATATTTCCGTTTTCATGGTGTCTGTTTTAGAGTCTTAGGACCATCTACAGACACTCCAGTAGGTCTCAAACCTCAAACCTTCCTAGCATTTACACTGTTAATCTGAATTAATGTACTCCTGGTAATATAAGACAGCGATATAAGACAGGAACCAAAACACAGCAGTGGCTACAGCATCATCTGCATGTTGAAGCAGGAATATGGAAATAAAAACGATGCCTAGTAACGTAATTCTATACAACCAGACGCTTTCCCAGGATTCCTCTCTTTCTCTTTCTCTCTGAAAGAGCTTCAGCGTCTTACATACTGTTGAGAGAGCAATGATGCGTGTTGACAGAAGAGGTGGACAACATAATGACACTGTATTGTGCTAAACCATATGCTTTACTGAGCCAGTAAATGGTCAGTAAGTAAAGAGAGAAGTGTTCAATAGGAATAGGTATTTAATATAACTGTATTTAGTTTTGATAGTTCCATTAAAGGTCAGAAAAACAAAATATAATAATTATCACTAAGTGAATTTGTTTGTGATGTTAGTAAGACAGTATGTGAACGTACTCGAGCTGATTAAGGAATGCTCCCTCTTTATGGATACTGGATGGCTGTTCCTGAGTGAGCGCTGTGATCCCGGTCTCTGGCGAGTCAGGGCGGTACAGCCTGACCCTGAAACACAAGCATAATCATAGCATTCACTCTTTATATCTTATATCTTATATTATATATATAAAATGAGTTTGTGTTTGTACCCTGCAGGTGCAGATGGTGGGGGCATGTTGACTTTAACAGTGAGCTGAGCATTGTCATCAAACTCATCGTCGTCATCATCCTCGTGGTCATCACTCCTCATTGAGCCGTAGCTGCTTGGAGGACGCTCCATTATCCTGAACACATCACAGAGAAACACATTGCATAGTTACAAAAAATACAAATATTTTGTTCATACAAACACTATTAAACCATATTCCCCCAGTTGGGCCACCACAGGTCGCAGGGGGGCCCATATTCATCAAAAAGTGTAGCAAAACATTCTTCTAGTGTCTTAAAATAACGTCTCTCCACTTTTGGCTTACATGGATATGGAATCTTAAAATAACCTCAGCATCTTGGATCTGAGTAATTAGGATGAAATCATTATTCTGGCACAACTCAAAGTAGTAAGAAAATAAGTGGATATTTTTGAGATAAGAAAAGATGCAGTACAAGCTGCTGTCAGAAACAGAATGAGAATAGCTGGCTGAGGTTGTTCTCTCCTTTAGTGATCACAGGAAGGAATAAAAACAGTTATATGAAAGTTTGTCTCACCTCTCCACCTCCACATCACTGTCACTCATGATGAAGCTTCTGAACGACAAAGATTCACAGAGTAAAAAATAACACCATAGCCCTGTTTCAAAACACACAAACAAACAAATAAACAAATAAATAAATAAACAAGACTTTAACTTCATTAGCTAACAGCTAAATTCAGCCGACTAAGTGAGCTTGTCGTTTGAATTTCTCGTTCCACCTTAAACAGCGCCGCATACCTGCTGCAACATTTAAGGCGGAACGGAAAAATTAAAACCAGTAGCTGTCGATCATTATCGCCTTAAACCAGCCCATAAACTCTCAGAGTGCGCCGCTACTAAACCCTCTTAACCTTAAACTCGAGTCTAAACTCTCATAATCTGCCCAAATCATAAACTAATCCATTATTAACAGAAATAAACAGCTTTTAAAAACTCACCTCCGGCTCCGACTAGCAGCTCTTCCTCTTTTAACGGTGCGTCATGACGTCACTCGTACGTTAAGACTTTCGCTTTCACAAGACTTTTAATAAAATAAAAAAAATATTAATTCAATTTAAGCAATTTCTTCGCTCAGAAATCGCGAAAAATAGCAGCGACTGTATTTTTTTTCATAACGAAATGTTTTATGTGTATTTTAGAAGCGAGATAAAAAATAGGTTAATATATTATTTACCACGTGCTCTGTAGGTGTAGTATTAACCAGCGGTCCTCTGTCACAGGAACAAAACTATAATTGTATGAAAATGCCCAAACTATAAGTCCAAATTCAGTACCACAAATTTAATAAAGCAATGCAATAAAAAACTGAATACAAATAAATGCATAATGATAAATAAGAACAAAATAATTGTAATAACTGATATTTAATGTCATCATTTGTTCACACCAAATGTTCTTACTGCAACATTTTAATAACATTCATCTTATATTTTTCATTTCTATACAATTTTACATTTGTATTTATTTACATCAAGCTTCACAAAGCTTGTGCAAAATATTTATTTATAATAAATTTTAAATTATAAAAAAAATTAGACATTAATCCTAGATATCAATTATCTTTACATTCACAAGAAATAAAATGCTGAGCTTTTTATGACCGATATTGCAATTCTTTCCATGTATGAATCATAATTCTAATGCTTAGGAGTTTAAACCTTTTTTTATATAAAAAACTATAAATAATAATTCTAATTTTTTTTGTGTCAGTAAGGACACAATGGTAAAGGTAAATGTTAATAATGTAACTGTAGGTATGGTAAAGAACCGTAACAAACAAAGAAACAAACAGAGTGTATTACAAGATAATAAAGCTATTGAAGTGTGTCAAACTGAATTTGATGTTTCAAAAATATTACAGCTTAACCATTAATGCTAATACACCAACACAAACTCATCTCACAGCATCTCAGCACAACATTACATTACAAGTGCGATGTGTTTATGTTTAGTTCGCAGTAGTATTTGTAATATAATATACACTCACAGGTCACTTTATCCTTTCTACAACCTAATATGATGCAACGGCTAAAACAGCTGCCTCTATAAATATAATAATGTTTTCACTGACAGCTACTCATTTAACAATATACTCCAATAAACTCCATTTATATACATCAGAATGTCAGAAACATCTTTCAGTGAAATGCATTTCAGTACAAAACCACCAATGACTATGGCCTCAACAATAATAATCATAAAATAGAATTATTACTGAAAAATTATTTGTTTCTTAGAGTAGAATTCATAGCTCAGCTGTTGTATTGCATCACGTCTCACCTTGAAAGTGTCTCTATTGCAACACAATGTCTTTACCCCAACACCTAAAGCTGCTGCTGTAAAGATCTGTTGCAGAACTGACATTTCTTCTGAATGACTGCTAGATAAACAGCTGGCTGCATTAACTTTGTCTCTTAGTATTGCATGTGCATGCATTTAGTAATGTAATAGTAATGCATTTTTGAAATACGGTTCTAAATATACTATTACCAAGCTATACAGTAAGGACACATAATAAATACTCCAAGAAGATATTTTCTTTGTTTATCTGAATTTAAATCCTCATGCCTACTTATGATGGTCTCCTTAGACATTAGATTTGTTTGGCTTTGAAAAAAACGTCTACTGTGGCATTTGCTCAGTGTTGTGGTACGGAAGTGTGCAGCAGGTGCATTTGGAATAATAATAATAATAAAAAAAAATGCTATAATACATAATACAGAACTTAGTAATATACAAATATATATAATAATATATAAATAACTGTATTTGAATTAGGTCTATTTATTTTACATGTCAACATTGAGAACAAAGCCATGGGCCATGAACAGGTGTTTGGACACCTGTTGTAATTGTTTTAAATTGTATTAAATCACGTTTTTAGTCATTATTTTCAATCTATACGTCTTTATTTATGGAGTAAAATGATCCAATAGTCAATATCTGTGAATGGCAAAGGTATGTGAACTTAGAATAAGATGTTTTCAAATGGGATCACAATCAGGTATTGTGGCCACCCAGGTGTATTGAAAGAACTGAGATCTATTGAAGTCAGACCTACATAACATATTTGTGGAGGTAAGTGTTTCATGCCACAAACAAAGAAACAAGCTGTTGATGCTCATCGGCCTTGAAAAAGGTTGCAAAAACAATCTTTAAAGAATTTGGACTCCAGCAATCCACAGTCTACGAGGAACTTCCAACACCACTGTTATCCTCGCCAAGAGTGGTCTACCGACCAAGATCACACTGAGGGCAAGACATGTAAATAGTCCACAAGGTCACAAAGTAAACCCAAAATAACTTCTAAGCAGCTGAAGGTCCACTCTCACACTGGCTAATGTTAATGAGTTCACCATCAGGAGAACATAGACCAACCATGGTCTTGGCAGGGTTGCAAGAGAAAGTCTCTGCGCTGCAAAGAGAAATGTGCTATCCACCTTTGCTAAATACAAATTAGTCAGAAGTCAAAAGGCTATTGGAAAAATGTTCTCACATAGATCTTTTTGGTTTAAATGAGAAGCCTTATGTCTGGAGAAAGGGGTGGGGGGGGCTTTAATCCAGCATAAGAACCTTAAACATAGCAGTGGTTTTATTATGGTTGACATGTATTTTGCTGCATCTGAGCCAGAACAGCCTACAATTATACAAAACTATGATTGCTGAACTACCAAATACGAAAAACAGCTTATAAACTGAACCTCAAGAGAACATGAGTCACACATCAAGACTGTGACTAAGCTCTAAGATGGTCTAACAACTAATGTTTATGTTTTGGAATGGTCAAAAGTCCAGACCCTTGTCCTAGAGAAATGTTGTGGAAGGACCTGAAGCGAGCAGTTCATATTCTCAGAGTTGAATATTTAGGTACTTATATTTACTATGTGAACTACTTCTCTGGGGATGAAACTTGAGCAACTAATGCATTTACTGTTTATTTAAAATATGTTAACCGAGTCCAAAGAAATCATTAACCCTCAAAAGCTGTTTTGATGAGTCTTCACAACAATTCACTCTGAATAAGTGTTTTCACCACAACCGCTGAAATACGGAGGACATAGGAAATTGGTGGAATCCCCCTGCCTCAGTTTATTGTACATTTAATTCCAGAGTAGGAAATCAAAATTAAATGGAAATAGTATATATATTTATATTGAACAGACACAAAGAAAAAAAAACAAGACAAAAACCATTTTAAAAGAGAGAGGGAGAGAGATAAAAAAGATAAAATGTGAGCTATATAAAAATAAGGATAGAGATAGACTAATTATCAATAATCTGCATTATTGCCCAGACAAGAACAATTAAAAGATTCTTAAAACTATATTACAAATATCAACATCGCTGGTATCCATATTGCACATGATTGAAGATGAGCTGGAGGACCTGAGTCTCACATCTTCATCTTGAACCTCATCAGCTGTAAAGGAGAGAAAACAAAAAGATCCGTCAACCCAAAATGTACAGTTAGTTTCATTTAGTCATGAATTACTGAAAATATACGTTCCAGTTGGGATTCAGTTCTGT
Source organism: Megaleporinus macrocephalus (assembly GCA_021613375.1). Lineage (NCBI taxonomy): Eukaryota > Metazoa > Chordata > Actinopteri > Characiformes > Anostomidae > Megaleporinus > Megaleporinus macrocephalus. The sequence goes on from CM038716.1 coordinate 5,311,996, forward strand.
GAGATTTTTAAAGATGATGATAAATAGCAGATGTTTTTTCTTTAACTGGCATGAATGGACTTCCATACCCAATAATCACAAATGACAGTAAAAACATAAAGGCTCTGTTTTAATATAATTGTTTCAGATCAATTGCTAGAAATGATTCCTATAAAAGTACAGCGAGAGTTTGTTATTGGCTTCTATGAAACCTCGGTCCACTAGAGGGCACTGCAGGCTATGTTTATGATTTATTTAATAACTGAAGTTTAAAACTCAGCCTGAGGTACCTTCTTGGCGCTTGTGGGTATCATTGGTGATTTAGCGGTGGAGTTGCGGGGGGACTTCCTCTGCGCTCGGTCCAGTGGAGAGCGGCCGTTAGCTGCAGAGCGGGCGGTAGCAGCGGGGCGGCCCGTGCGTGTGGTAGCGGCGGGGGATTTGCGGGCACTGTTCCGCAGTTTGTTGATGCCACGCTGCAACCTGCTGTCTACTTTGCCAGATTTCTTCGGTGTGTTCTCGATCACAAACGCCATCGACTGTCTGCGGTCAGCCTACAGACCAGCAAAAAAAATAAAAACAGACATCAGTGAAAACAGCAGAGAGGTGCCAGTTTAACACATTCATCAAAGGGAATCACACTGGGCATACACTGCTTTAATATTAATATACACATAGTTAAAGATATAGCCATCATAAAGTCCACATATGATGTATAATCACGAACACACAACACAGGTTTATACATTAAGGAGCATTAGCATACTTACAGGAGAGGGCGGTCTGTTCTGAGAGTTGCTGGTAGTGGAGCGAAGGGTCCGGCTTTTAGGAGTTGCAGGTCGAGGGAAGCAGCTTGCCAACTTCTTAGCCTGCAGAGAAAAAAAATCAACAACAGATTAAACAAAATACTGGCGTATACATTTCTGTATTAGTCAATAAACACCACATACTTACACAACAAAAGCATAAAGGACATTATTTCTATTATAGTTATAATTTATAATTTCTATTATAAATAAAAATGAATAATTTTATGGTCTGTTGTTTTCAAGAATACACTGAACTATGAACAATAAATATGTTTCCAGCCAACAAATCGTTTATACAGTCAATTATGATTTATAGTCAATTCACGTTGTATTATGTTTTCTTCATTTATGCTTTTTAACAGAAAAACATCACTTATAAACAACTGCCTTAGCAGCAAACCTATGGCATCTTTGCCAATCTGGCAACCCTGGGCAGGTTTGTTTCCTTTGTGCTTAGTTTTACCAACAGAAACAAAAAAAAAAGCCTCACTGGACAGGTAAAAACCAAACCACTGAAGAGTGTACTTGCACTATTTAGCTATGAAGCCAAACAGCAAAAAACAGGAGTGTTTAGACACATGTAGTCAGGCTCAGTTTTGAGTGCTATGGCTTTTTTACCTGAGGGGTGTCCTGGTCCTGCAGCTGACCAGCAGGGCGTTTGGGGGCCAGCGGGCTTCGGACTGAGCGGACTTCATGGGTTTTAGTGGACGTTTTAGAGACCTGCTGAGACGAGCGATGAGCTGCAGTTCCTGCACTGATCTGACCTGGCAGCATGCTGAACCTCTGCGGCTGGGAGGAGGCAGGATCTCTCTTGGCTGGAGGCAGGGCCAGGGACAGTCGATGGGAAGAGAGAGAATCCTTTAGTTGACCTGGGACCATGGAGGCGCGCCGGATTGTCTCGTCTGGATCTCCAAAACGAACGTCCTCATCTGTTACTGGAAGAGTGTAGAATCCCAGGCTGGGCTGAAGGAGGAACACAAATAAGCAATTAAAGGCCACGTCACCCACTAAAATCTGTCAGCATGAACGCGTGGGTCGTATAAACATCAAAGTTTTATGAAGCACATTTTAAATGAAACATTAGAAGCCGCATCACCGCCTAGAATTTCTGTGAAGTTTCAAAATAGTGTCTTTGTTTTGAAAGCAGAGCAACACAATCATGCATACCCTGGACTCCAGAGGATAGCTGCTCTTCATGTGAGGCAAGCAGGCCTTGTTCCGTGACTGGAGTTCGGCAAGACGCATCCAATCATCTGGAACGTGCTCCGGCTCATACTCTGCTCCCACGCAGAACGTGCTCGGTGCTACACAAACATGGAGATATACAACACCTAAGATTACTGCAAACAGAAATCTCATACCAAGCTTCGAAAAAGGGACCTTAGCTTCCGTTCCACTGCAAATCTGAAAGGTTAACCACAACCATAACATTCCTTTCTTTGTTTATTTTTCAACTGTTGGGTTAAACCAGGAGAAGGGAACACCTAGAAACACTACACTGACTACAACCTACTGGACTGGTACATCTCAGTGCTCAGAACCATTCAGACCTACAGTGGAGAAGAGGCTGTGATGCTGAAAAGGTGGTACTGACCCCGTTGGGGAGCATTTCCGTGCACATTGCTCCGGCGGTATCCAGGTAGGCCCAGAAGTTTGTCACTGGAGTTCTCCTCAAACAGTTCCATGGAAATAGGGCAAGATTTTTGGGAGGCCAGGTTGGGCTGAGACTGTGTAGTGTGCAGGCTGTAGAAAGACTCTTCTGCATCCCCACCCGCTCCACCAGGGGTCTTCTGCCAAACAACATTAACTCATATGTCTTGCAGCCCAAAGATCAAAACACTTACAAATGCATACAGTGGTGCTGACAGAAAAAAAAATTCTTGAAGTCTGGATTTAATCCATGGCTGTGTCCATCACATTAATTAAAAGACTTCAAATACGGGCAAAACTGAAAGAAAAGAAGAAAGTTCTCTACCTTGGTCATGGTGATATTGATGACCTGGGTGGTGCGACGTCTCCGGACAGAGGAGGTGGGCTTCTTGGTGGAGTCCAGCGTGAGATCACTCAAGGATGTGATGCTGCTTTCTAGTTTGTTTTGGTGGTTGGCGGTATCACGTTTCTTACCCCTGGGGTTCATGGGAGTGAAGTAGAGGGTCTCCAGAGAACCTCTTTCCTGGGCGTGCCGCTTCGCCGCCAATCGCTCAGAACTACGCACCAGTGGAGTGCTGGATTCACCTGGGACTGACGGCTTACTGTCCAAAGACCACAAGTGAGAGATTAACTTAAGATGTAAGTTCCCAGATGTGAAAAATATTCAAAGCGTTTACAGAAAGGACTGATAGAGTTACCCTGCAATATTGAGAGAATCATCCAGGCAGAGTTCCAGACTGTCAGCGCTGGTGTTCTGCACCTCCGCTGGGACTTTCAGGTAAACGCTTTCTCTGTGTTTCACCTGTACACCCTGATCTGCCTGCTTCCTCTGTTCTCTTAACTGACGATCGGCATAATCCAGCTGAAACAAGGTTGTCCCACATTAATTTTGAGAAGTAATGAGCTTTAACAAATTTTACCATAGAGTTACTGATAGAACATGGACCTATGGTTCCATATCAATTATTGGCATATGATACACAACATTTTAAAGTTTGTTACGTTGGCTTTACATAAAACAAACAGTAACTGAAACATTGAACTTAAATGTTAATTTTGTCACTAAACTCCATAAAACAGCAATCACAGACCAACCTGGGTCTCAAGGCTCTGGACCTTGACCAATAAGTTCTTCTCAGATACTTTGATCTTTTCCAGCTCCATAGAGGCCAGTTTCAGTTCAGCCTTCAAGGCCTTCACCTCACTCACAGAGCTCTCCAGAGAGACCTGTAGAGCCTGCCGGGCCTCTTGTTCCTCGACCAGCAGTTGCTTTTTACCATTGTAGTGGGTTTTTGCTTTCTCCACCTGTAAGGAAAAAGAACAGCAATATAGAGTGGCACTTCAGGTTTCTTCCCCCCGCCATTGCTTTAGAAAACCAAATGAAAAGGTCTTCCTAACCTGTCCTTTGTAGTGTTCCACTGCTTCAGTCTTCAGCTTCAGCTGCTCCTGTAGTTCTTGGTTCTGCCTGTCTTTTTGTTGGACAACCTCCTTTACAGCAAGGAGTGATTCCTTCCGCTCACTCAGCTTCAACTCCAACTCGGCTACGAGTCTTTGAGAGGCATCACACTCCCTCTGAAGAGACTGGTTCACTGAAGAGAGGTGCTCTTTCTCTTTTTGCAAGGCATCTTGGTCTTTCTTATACTGATAAAGAGTTTTCTGCATGTCGGTCTTTACAGTATTCAGAGCCTCTTGTTGCTCCTTGATCTCCGCCTGCAAGCTCTCACACTGACTCTGAAGAGACTGGTTGACAGAGGAGAGATGTGTCTTCTCCTTTTGCAAGTCTTCCAACTCTTTTTGGTACTTATCCTGCGAGCTCTGGCACTCAATCTGGAGGGACTGGTTAACTGATGACAGATGATCTTTCTCCTTTATAAATGTCTCCAAGTCTTTCTGGTGTCTTTCCTGAATGCTCTGCAGGTCAGCCTTCAGAGTATTCAGAGTCTCCTGTTGCTCCTTGATCTCTTCCTGCAAGCTCTGATGCTCAGTTTGGAGGGCCTGGTTGACAGAGGCAAGACGTTGATTCTCATTCTTTAGCATCTCTTCCCCTGTTGTGTACCGATCTTCAGTGTTCTGCAAGTCAGCCTTCAGTGTATTCAGAACATCCTGTTGGCCCTTGATCTCTGCCTGCAAGTTCTGAATATCAGTTTGGAGAGACTGGTTGACTGAAGAGAGATGCTCCTTTTCACAGTGCAAGATTTCCAAATCTTTTTGATGCTTATCTTGAGTACTCTGCAGGTCAGCCTTTAGAGTATTTAGTTCCTCCTTTTGCCCCTTGATCTCCAATTTTAAACTCTGACACTCGTTATCGAGGGTATCGTTGACTGAGGCCACGTGCTCTTTTTCCTTCTTGAAGGTTTCCAGTTCTTTCTGATGCTCTTCTTGCGTGTTCTGCAGGTCAGTCTTCAGGTTATTCATAGCCTCTTGTTGCACCTTGATCTCTGCCTGCAAGCTCTGACAATCAGTTTGGAGAGACGTGTTGATGGAGGAGAGATGCTCTTTCTCTTTGTTCAAGGTTTCTAAATCTTTTTGATGATTTTCTTGAGTACTCTGCAGGTCAGTCTTTAGGGTATTCAGTTCCTCCTGTTGCCCCTTGATCTCTAATTTTAAGCTCTGACACTCGTTGCTGAGAGAATCATTGACGGAGGACAGATGGTCTTTTTCCTTCTTGAAGGTTTCCAGTTCTTTCTGATGCTCTTCTTGTGTGTTCTGCAGGTCAGCCTTTAGGGTATTCATAGCCTCTTGTTGCACCTTGATCTCTGCCTGCAAGCTCTGACAATCAGTTTGGAGAGACGTGTTGATGGAGGAGAGATGCTCTTTCTCTTTGTTCAAGGTTTCTAAATCTTGTTGATGCTTTTCTTGTGTGTTCTGCAGGTCAGTCTTTATGGTATTCAGTTCCTCCTGTTGCCCCTTGATCTCTAATTTTAAGCTCTGACACTCGTTGCTGAGAGAATCATTGACGGAGGACAGATGGTCTTTTTCCTTCTTGAAGGTTTCCAGTTCTTTCTGATGCTCTTCTTGTGTGTTCTGCAGGTCAGCCTTTAGGGTATTTAGTTCCTCCTTTTGCTCCTTGATCTCTAATTTTAAGCCCTGACACTCATTTTGGAGGGTATCGTTGACTGAGGACAGATGGTCTTTTTCCTTCTTGAAGGTTTCCAGTTCTTTCTGATGCTGCTCTTGTGTGTTCTGCAGGTTAGTCTTTAGGGTATTTAGCTCCTCTTGTTGCCCCTTGGTCTCCAATTTTAAGCTCTGACACTCGTTATGAAGCGAATCGTTGACTGAGGCCACGTGCTCTTTTTCCTTCTTGAAGGTTTCCAGTTCTTTCTGATGCTCTTCTTGTGTGTTCTGCAGGTCAGTCTTCAGGTTATTCATAGCCTCTTGTTGCACCTTGATCTCTGCCTGCAAGCTCTGACAATCAGTTTGGAGAGACTGGTTGATGGAGGAGAGATGCTCCTTCTCTTTGTTCAAGGTTTCTAAATCTTTTTGATGATTTTCTTGAGTACTCTGCAGGTCAGTCTTTAGGATATTTCGTTCCTCCTGTTGCCCCTTTATCTCCAATTTTAAGCTCTGACACTCGTTATGGAGTGAGTCACTGACTGAGGACAGATGGTCTTTTTCCTTCTTGAAGGTTTCCAGTTCTTTCTGATGCTCTTCTTGTGTGTTCTGCAGGTCAGTCTTCAGGTTATTCATAGTCTCTTGTTGCACCTTGATCTCTGCCTGCAAGCTCTGACAATCAGTTTGGAGAGACTGGTTGATGGAGGAGAGATGCTCCTTCTCTGTGTTCAAGGTTTCTAAATCTTTTTGATGATTTTCTTGAGTGCTCTGCAGGTCAGTCTTTAGGGTATTTAGTGTCTCCTGCTGCTCTTTGTTCTCTGACTGTAAACTTTGACACTCACTCAGGAGTGACTGATTGGCAGACAACAAGTGCTCCTTTTCATTCTGAAGGGTTTGCAAATCTTTCTGGTACCCATCTTGGATGTTCTGCATGTCAGCCTTAAGTGCAGTCAAAGACTCCTTCTGACCCTCATTCTCTGCCTGCAAGCTCTGGCACTCGTTCCGAAGGGAACTGCTCACTGCCATCAGATCTTCCTTCTCCTTCTGCAAAGTCTCGAGCTCTTGCTGAAATCTATCCTGCTCCTGTTTCTGCTTGGTGTAAAGCTCAGTCACCGTTTTCTCCAAAATCTCCTTGGCCTGGCAAGCTTCAGTAGCAAGCGAATCTTTCTGTTGGCACAAAAGCTCCATCTGTTTGCGCTTCTCTTCATTCAAGTCCAGTAGCTCATTCTTGGCGGCAATTTGATGTGTGACAGCTTCCAGTTGACCCTGCAACTCTAGAACCTTCTCACGCTCTTTTTGAAGAGCTTCTTCAGATTCTTGGAGATGTTTCTGTTTCAAGTCTTCTTGCTCCTTCATCTTTTCATTAAGTGAAACAAGTAGTGCTTCTCTCTCGGTTGCAAGACTACCAAGCTCATTAACTTGACTTTGAAGTTCAGTGACGTTTCTTTCAAGTGCTTTACGTTGAGCTTCCTCGATTTCCTGAGCTTTTGCTCTTAGATTCTCTTGATGCTCTGCCTCTTTTCGAAGTGTGACTAGCTCAGACTGCCTTTCTGAGGCAACTGTAGTGGCTTCTGCTAATTTGTTCTGAAGCTGAGCAAAGTTTTCTTCCAAAGCTTTGTGTTTAGTGTCTAAAACAGAAGCCTCTTGATCTTTTTGTAGCATTGTGTCCTGCTGGTGACTTATTTGTTCTTTGAGAGCCTTAATCTCAGCCAGCAATTCCTCCAAGTTCTTCAGATGTCCATCGATTTCCAGCCGTTGTTGTGTTATCTCCAGTTTTAAAGTTTGCTCCTTGATCTCATAGTCTTCTTTTGAAGTCCTGAAATTATTTTCAATGGTAGCAGCTCTTTCCTTCTCAGTTAAAAGCTCTTCCCTCAAATCCTTTAGTTGTTGGGTAAGATCATCTAGAGCTTTGCCCCTCTCAGAAATTAGTCTTTCACTTTCAGCAAGTTGCAACTTTAAGTCAGAGATTGTTTGTGTTTGTTCCTCAACTTTTTTCTGGAGAAGAGCACACATTTCTGTGTACTTTGCTTCAGTGGACTGAACGCTGTCTTTAAGGGACTGGATCTCTGCCTTCTTTAAATCAAGCTCCCCTTTCAATCGTTGTACTTCCCTCTCTTTGGAAGTCACATCCTGACTCAGCTGCTGTGAATTCCCTTCCTCCTCCAGCAGCTTCTCCTGAAGAATCTCAGACTCAGCTTGAAGACAAGCTAGTTTCTGCTGTTGTACTAAGAGTTCGTTGTCTTTGGAAGATATGTTTTCTTTCAGGACAAACAATTCAGACTCACTTAGCTTCAGTGAAGCTGCCACTCCATCAATCTCACATTGTAGCTGAGATATCTTTTGCTGATGCTCAGTAATAATACGCTGTAATTCCAGCTCAGTCTCATCTTTGGCTTTCCTTACTAGCTCGACTTGTGACCTAGCCTTATCTTTTTCTTCTGTGAGACTGGCAGCAAGTGCTTTTCCCTCCTCTGTAAGCTTTTCTATACATGATTCAGCATGAAGCTTTTGCTGCTTCATCTTGCGGAGCTCCTGACTCAGAGCCTCTAGTTCCACAAACATTTCATGAGCCCTTTCCTCTTGTTTTTGGAACTTTTCCTCCATCGCAGCTTTTTGCTGCTCTTTTTCCGCAAGAACTCCCTCACCTCTTTTTCTCTCCGTATCAATCTCATTCTGCAGAAGAGCAACTGTGTCATCCAGAGCGGAGACCCTGGCACGGAGATCAGAGTTTTCTTCTACCACCCTTTGATGGTCTGCCAGCTTTCCTTCATATTCCAGAAGAGAGGCTTGAGCTTTCTGTAGGTCAGCCCTGAGAATATCAAGAGCCTCCCGCTGTGCCTCGCTCTCAACTTCCATGCCCTGGCACTTAGATCGCAGAGCATTAACAGTGTCCTCCAAAGAAGCTACCTCTACCTCTAGCTCCCCTCGCTGCTTGCGAAGTTCTGCAGAAATGGCAATCTCTGCTGTTAGCTGGACCTCCAGCTGTTGGAGACGGGCCAGATCAGTTTCTAAGGCTGCTATCTGGGCAGTAAGAAGTTCTTGTTTTTCCCTTGCTGATTGTTCCTGAGCTTCCCTTTCTGCCCGAATGTTGTTTATTGACTGTTGAAGGTCTGAAATCAGTCCCTGCAATTGCAAGGTTTCCCTTTCAAAAGAACTTCTTTCCTCCCTCAACATCGTCTCGACATCCATCTTTTCCTTTTGAAGGCGGGAAATTGTTTCTTCCAGTTGGGACAGTTTTGTTGACAGGTCTGCCAATTCCTGCTTCAGTTTCTCTTTCTATTAGGGCAGAAACAAGAGTTGTTTCAAAGAAATATTAAATCAAGAAGCTAATACTACTTCATAGTAACACATACACACACAAAAAAAAGGTTTTTGAGCAACTACTGACACCCACATTTGCATCTTTACGATTAATAACATATATAAAACTTATATGATGATCTTATTATCATATATATATAAAAATCAAACCAATAATTACCTCCATAACAGGCCCCAGAACTTCACCCTTTTCTTGGAGTTGAAAGGACACTTTGGAGAGCTCATCCTCCAAAACTGAGATTTTGCTTTGTAAGATCTGAATCTGTTCACTAAGATTTTCCTGGATAGTGACATGGACAAGTATATAAGCTAACACAACTGATCAAATACACGGAAGCTTTAAGCACTTGAATTACAGGAAGCATGTGAAAATTGATCACAGTACATGGACAAATAATTTGCCCACTGTACTTACCTTGTCAATGATGGCCTGACTCAGTTCTTTCTGCAGAGAGTCTCTCCTGCTCCCCCATTCTGCCTGGGATGACTCATGAGCCACTGTTAGCTTGGAGACCTCCTCTTCAGCCCTCGCTAGCTGGGCAAAAGCATTTCGTACCTGTTGTGACAAGAAGTCAAGAAGAAACTCATACTTGAGTAATAGATGCAGTTATACCTGTACCTTAAAGTGAGACCATATGTGAGTTCTTAACCTATACCGAGAGCCTATCAGCTATAAGGTTTAACCTATAAGGTTTAACATTATAACTAAAAACTTCATTCTGTACTGCTTAGAAGCTTAGAAACTGCTAGCACGCCAACCCAAAGAGATTAACCCAGACAGTTAGTTCTTACCTGTGCAGCTAGAGTTCCGTTCTCCTCCATTAGCTCATCAATTTTTCTGTCTTTTTGGCTGTTGTCTGTTTTCAGGTCTTGGCACTGTTTTAGGACCTCATGAACTCTTTTCAGGAGCCTGCAATTTAAAAGATCGTTGCTTACTTAGCCATATAAAACCATTTAACAGTTTTTGCTAAGCTGAAACGAACGTCTGTTTATGGTTCTCACCCTTCATTCTTGTGCTGCAGCTCCAGGAGGGCGGATTTGTGGTCCTTTTCCAGCTGCTCTTGATCCCTCAGCAAGCGCTGGAGCCTGTGCTGGAGCTGAGAAATCCGACCCTCTGGATAAAAAACATAAAAAAAAAAATTAAACCTTCTGACCCTTTTCAGGTGTTCCTTTACTACACTATCCACACAGGAACGTCCTATCCATTTGCTAAGCTGTGATCCATTAATTTATTATATATATATATATATATATATATATATATATATATATATATATATATATATATATATATATATATATATATATATATATATATATATATATATACACACATATACATATATACATATATATACACACACACACACAACCATTCAAAAGTGAAATGTTCTTGTTTTCCATTCCTTCCTTAACACAACAATGGACTGCCGGGTCTCTAAAGAAAGTTGTTTCTTTCTGGTATCTGCTTCAGATACTAAACTAACCTAGAATGTTGTTCTCCCTTTTATACTCACTTATTAGTAGAATGTTTTTCAGCTGTGCATCACAATTGAGCAAGAGTGTCCTAACAACCAATTAGTCCAATAACATCCTTAACTTGGATTGGTGGCCGTACCAGGAGATTTAGACAGAGGACTGAGAATTGCTGATAATAGAACTATATGTAAAATAAGCCTCTATACAAAAATAGGCTTTAACACAAACATCTTTTTTCCTTAAAAATCTTCTGATACACTTACATTAATTGTGAAACAGATATTATTGTTTGTAAATTGCATGAAATGAAATTCTAAAGTGATCCTAAACTTTTGAGCGGTAGTGTATATATATATATATATATATATATATATATATATATATATATATATATATATATATATATATATATATATATATATATATATATGCTGTGTATTGGCAAGAACCTGATGATCCAATATGTAATCGCCATGCGTGGTTACAATTCAATATATGATTCTATGATCTACTGCGATACTGCAAGCAAAGTGATATATTGCAACTTTTCAAATCCTACTATTAAAACACACCACATGTACAGGTTTGCCAGTGCTTACAATAGCATTGCGCCCTTGTGCTTGTTAATGTTGGAGTGAGGCTGAAAATATATATATAATTATGTTTCGTGAAACTGTGTTGATTCTTAAAAACTTACTAAAGCGTTGTGTTTTGAATCGGTGACAGTGTATAGTTGTGTTTTAACACCTTTTTAAGAATCAATACAGTTTCACTAAACAGATTTAACTATAAAACTTTATTCACCCTTCTCTGAGATGGTGGAGATGCGCTCGAAAAGCTCTCGCTCCAGCTCATCCCTCACATCGCCCTCATGTGCCAGCTCCTTCCGAAGCCTCCTCAGCTGAACCTGTGGTGTGTTCATGATCTCCTGGATCGGAGAGCTGAGCGCAGAGACACATTCACACAAACGGTCAAAGTGTTTCATGATGTTTCAACATAAAAACACAGTACCATCATTGCAGTAAGGAAACCTCAACAACTCGACAAGAGGAGAAACAACACATTCCTTAATGTAAGATATTTTAGATTCTCTCTGATCATCAGCAAAGAGTTAGCTTTTTTATTTCTTTTTGTTTTTAAACACAAGAAAAGACTTGTTTGTGGAGTTTAGTACCCGACACAAGAGCTGGACGCCACAGTGTTGAGCTCCAGGAAGGAAACAACTGGATTCCGAGATCGGGTAAAAACTGGTGATCCGTCGTTGCTGTATGATGGTACGCTTCTGCTGGAGGAGGTATGCATCGTTGCTGAAAGAAAGAAAGAAATAGCTATAAATGTAAAATAAACAGTGTCTTTGATTGTTCATGAGGTCAGTTAAACACTATACACTAGATTTGACCCTAAATGACATACAGATCCTGACATACAGAGAACAGTCAGTGAAGACTTACAGCTGCTGGTGAGCAGTTTATCGAGACCCTCAGAAAAGGAGAAACTGTTCCCACCCTGCTGGACACAACGAAACATCGCCGCCATTTGTGCCTAAAAAAAAGGAAAGAGGATAATTATCCATAAATATATAATTAAATTAAAAATACTCTCATTACTTTAAAGCTCTGGTTTATTACAGGAGCATACTGAGAATATCTGGGATGGTTTTCATTTGTGCCAGAGGGGGCGCTACAGCCATAAGGTTGCATTAAACAAACATCACACCAGCCTTTTTACAGCAAGGAATGTAAAAGACCTGGCAACCGAAGAACTACAACTCAGAATTACATATGCAGTGCTGTATGTTAATCTGTGATGTTTTTCCAAATAAATAAAAAGTAATAAAATAAATAAATAATAAAACACACTTATTGATTTCATGGCTGTTATTGATGCCTATTAAATAAATTCGTAAGCAGCTCCAGACCCTCTGAGGCAGTAGACCACAGTAAGCAATGTACGCTAATGTTGTGTGTACCAAGTTAAAAAGCCATGTGAATAGACAATCCCAATTTAACTGCAGTGTAAATAGAACAGATGAATTAAATTGCATTGAATCTCAGGAATTGAATCTGAATTAAACTTCATATAAATTCACCTCTGTCTCAATGTCCACTTTAGGCACCAGTTCATCATTAACCAGAGCAGCATAGCACAGCAGTACGACCACCTGTACACAAACAGCCAATGCAAGATACATACACAGTTGTAACTAAAACAGAATCGGCACAAAAACCGATCACACATTTCTACAAACTCTAATGTAAACACTTAATTAATTATTTTTTATTAATTAATTAATTTCATCTAAAGCTGACTGCCATTAGCACATAGCTGGCCGTCGATCTGCTCAGAAAGAAAAGTCATAATAACCATTACACATAAAAACAAACAAACCCACCTTGGCGAGCTGGATTTCTAGGTTTTCCCCGTTGAAGGCGGCTTCTCCTGAGAAAAGAACACGCTGCTCTTCGTGACAGACACCTGCAGGAGAAGCAGATTCTTCGTTTCAGCTCAGTTTCGCCATGAAAACACAAACAAAAGATCATAAATGCAGTTCTGGTACGCACTGTGGAGGAAGTCTGAGATGATGGACAATCTCTCTGCTTGGGGGAGGTGTACTGGAGCCTCGCTCTGCTCCTTCCCCTTCCTACAGGAGCCAATCAGAGAACAGAAGGATTATATGTGTTGTGTTCATCGCATGCAACTATTAAAAGCCTGAAGTGGTTAAATTAGCTGAGCTCGCTACCCAGCTGTCTATTCTCCCAACTGACAACACAAACAAAACTCACAAACGCCCTCTACAGGAACCAGACAGAAAAATACACCGTCAGCTGTTTTTATAGAACTTGTCTCAAAAACATCTTCTGTTTTATTTTATTTACATGGGCATCACAACACAACTAATGGAAATGCAATTCATGTTCTAAAACTTCTACTACTTCAACAAAAATAATAATAATAGTAATAGCAAAAAAACAATAGTAATACACTAGTAATATAGTAGTAGTAACTAAAAACAATAGTACAATCATAATAATAATAATAATAATAAGAAGAAGAAGAAGAAGAATAGTAATTCCACATTTGACTGCACTCTGACTTGCCCTAAACGAAAGCACTTTCATAAAGTAATACATGTTCATTATGAGAAAAGCTGTGAATTAGTAGAGCTCACAGTTTATAGACGAGTTTGAGCAGCAGGCAGCCATTCTGCAGGTCATTGATTCTCTCTACGGGTTCATCCAGACCCAGACTGTTCACCTGCACCAATAAACACATGATATGATTAGAACATGATGTTTAAAACAAAGCCATGTAACTATACACATTATTTCAGGTTTAAATTCCAGGATAGAACATTTGACTTGATCTCCATCATTTTAAATAATGTAGGAATGTACAAACATACATGTCTAAGCTCCACCCACACCACCCCTCACTTTACTGTGACAGGACGGCCTATTTAAGTCTATCAGGACACACAGTTTAGAGTCAGATCAATAAGAGTGGAAGAAACCGACTCACCCATGCCAACAGTGCATCTTCCCTGGCTTGATGCAAAGCCATCTGTCTGAGAGGAAGACATGTAGAATCATTAATGGCAGAAGTACATAAAGAGCAACAAACTTTATTCTCACACGCTAGTGCTTAAAACCAGAATCGGCAGATCAGGAATCATCCAGTGCATTACTGTGATTCCAGGTGATCAGAGGTTTGAGGTAAATAAAGTATGGCAGTTAAGAGCATTGAAAAATTGTATTTAAAGGCTAAACCACAACATCACAGCATAATTATACACGCCTCACTGGCAGTCTCCTCCGACTAGACATGCAGCTCTTTATTACGTTCAGCACGTTTAAGTGGGATTCTAGAACAATTAAGAATTTAATTAAGAAGTAGTAGGACAAATTAAGTTATATTTAACCCACAACTAAAAAAAATTAAATCTGGCCTTCAAGAAACCTGAATCAGACCAGACCAGACCATTCAATTACATATCAGTTATAAAGGCACAGTAACAGCCTGTTTAACTGTAAGAGATAACAAGAGTTTGGAAAACGATACAGAAAAGAATGGCTGTGTAAGAGCCAGTTAAGTAAACAAATGTAAATAAATATAAACATTATTGTTTACATTTGTTACTTGCAACTTGCACTTTATGGCTGCTGCTCTTCATACTTGCACAAAAAAAAAGCACATGGAACTTTTATTTTTTAAATTATATAAAAAATACTTTTATTTATTTAAACGTATATTATTATACTTTGTATATATTTTTATTATTTTTTATTATTTATTTGTTTATATTTTATTTATTGGTGAATGGAGGAACAGCAAAGTAAGAATTTCATTGTAGAGTGTAACTGTCTGTTTCTGCTGTGCATATGACAATAAAAACTCTTGAATCTTGAATCTCTTATGGGTTAATGCATTGGTAGCAATAATTTAGTTATAAAGGTTAAAATACGGTGAAGATAATTTACTAAGAATTCATAATTGTTGTATTTTCAAAAAAGGCAGAAATTAGTAGCGTATAAAGTTTGAGGGACTTTTCTGTAGTTCCGGCTTCAGTCGGTAATCTTGTTTTTCTTTTTCATTTCTTTTACACACTTATACAGCTCAGGAATAATAACGTACAGAAAAAGTAACAGATATGGTTCAGTTAAGACTGCACAGCTAATTATTTTTTTTTATTTCATACTTAATGACAGTGTTTACTTTTTCCTAGATAATGTAATAGCTGTCAACCCATACTTTCGATTCTGGTCCAGTATGGCACACAGTTGAGCTCAGGTTAGTTAAGGACAAAACAGGTGAGAAGCAGGTAGAGCTGGACTGAGCCAGGAGAGGACGCTCCGTGTTTGGGCTCAGAGGAAAACGCCAGGCCGTCATACAAGATATGTGATAAAACACTTAGTTTTGCTTTCCTCCTTAAAGCAGCACAGCTGGGTGTTATAGCCGTATGACTGTACGTAATCACTACCCTCCTCAATTCTGTTGCACATCAAACAACTGCTACACTAAACACACAAAGTAATAAAGCTCTGTGTACTTTAGTGCAAGTTCAGTATCACTAGTTCAGGGGGGGCAGCAATTCAACAGCAGTAAGTAATGTGTGAATGGTCAGCAGTTAAAGGGGAGCCATGAAGACTCAGTTATGCAATGCTCAACGACAGACTATGGAACAGACATAAGGAGGTTAAACTGATGGTGTGAATCACAACCATTCACACAAGTGTTCTCCCCCCCCCCCGACCCCCCCCCCCCCCCCCCCCCCCCCCCCCCCCCCCCACTAAGAGGTAATCAAAAAAAAAAAGAAAAAAACACCCCAATGCAGAGTAAATGTGAGCCATATCTTTTTACTGTGAGAGTGTACCATACGATGAGAACTTGTTCTGACTGGTCTGCAGCTGCTTAATCCTGGGCCCGGAGATCTACCACACAGTTTTGCTCCATTCTTAGTCCAACACGTCTGATCCAGGTTAATGAAAGTACTTACAAACATCTGATTATTAGAGTCAGGTGTGTTGAACTGGAAGCATCTAGGGTGGGAGATCTCCAGAAACAGGAATGGGCATCCCCATTTTACAGTACTACACTGACCCTTTGTGGGTGGACACAAATGCGGATCTTCGCATTTAACCCATCTGTGCAGTGAAACTGGCGAACTTCCTGTCACGAGGCTGATTCCCTAACCTCCAATGTAGTGTATGTCAGTGCACACTGTTAACAGTGTGTGACCAAAGACCTACACTTGACAGCAAATGATCAAATGGGTAAACATAGCGTTCAGACAGAGAGTCGTGAGAGAAGTAACTTATTAAACGTCCTTGAACGTCCATGAAGTTGGTTTGCATTTGAGCTGTAAATACAAACGTATGCCTTTGAATACACTCTTCAAAAAGAAGATTATTTAGACGGATGGACAACGTGTTGCTTACGTTCAGTTAAAGGACTTAAGAAAGGTTTTATATAATACTAAAATGGGTTCTGCTATTCTGCGACAATAACAAGCCTGTAACAATAGAAGAATCCTTTAAAGAACTATAAACAACACATTCTTCAATCTAAAGAACAAGTCCACCATGCAAAGTTTTAACTTGTGGTTCTAAATAGAAAAAAAAGTTAAATTACTAAAACAGTCCACAGAACCATATTTTTAAGAGTGTACAGAGTCATTAGTATTACTACTTCTAGGTTTCTTGTTGGAACTTACCCGTTCCACCTTAAACGCTGCTGCAGCAGTTGTTACTATAACGTCTGGTGCTAGCAAGTAACTGACTGACGCAGCATTTAAGGTGGACCAGGAAAACTCTGACGACACGTTGGCTAATACGAAGCTTCGTAGAACATCTGTTTACATCTCTAAACAGTAAGGTACCTCACATTCTGCCGTTAAATGGATTTCACAACAACTTAATGCGAAACTAATTACATTAAGTATACAGTATCAAAACGACCATGTTTACCTTCAAGGCGAACTAAAGCTGCGGAGTTTGGACTCGTACAGCAACTTACAACCCAAGAAAAAATAAAACTAAAGATAACAAAGGTATTAAAACCGTTAATTAAAGGTTTACAAAAAATACTTAAAAGTAAATACTCCTTACAGAGGCAGAAGTTGTTGGAAATTATCAGCTCGCGCTTTAAACTCAGTTACCCGAAACACACACAGAATTAAATAATTAAGCGGATATAACTAAACAACACTGTATCAATTCTATAATCTTACCTCTCCTCAGGAATCCTTTAATAATTTAAAATTAACTATTTCCCTCACTGTGTTTTCATCTGATCCGGTTTGGTTCTCTTTTTCAAATTGCTGCGCCTGCGCATTTCCAACTGTTTAAGATGCGGAGAAGCGCTCTGATTGGCTGCCCGCGAACAGTGGCGTAACAGTGGGCTTCTTCTTTCACTGGTTGGCGCAACACAAAAAGAGCCAATGGCAGCGCTAGGATCCAACGGTCCCGCCTTCACGGCGAGTAGCTGTCAATCATCTCAACTTTCCGGGGCACAGTTTTCAAATTAAAAGCTGTATGCTCTCTTTATAATGTTAATTATTAGTATAATAAATAAATAAATAAATATTTATTTATTTTTTTTTTTTTTATTTTTTTTTTTTATTTATTTATTTAACATTTATTGTCCGTAACACATTAAAACTAATAATTAACATAGTTATGCGTTACCAGCAACAGCACTGGTGATTAAATCCATTGTGATACTCTTAGAAGTGTATAATAAGTTTACTTGAGTGACTCATTTCTAGCCAATAAGTCTGTTCCAATTCCTTTCCAAAGCTTCAAGTTCCCTTTGAAGCGTTCGGTGGGTTGAGAGCAGAACAAGCTGAACAGATTAACGCATTCACTGAACTGATTCAGAATCACACACACATCTGATTCAGAATCGCACATACCGAGCGGATTCAGAATGATTCATGGATATGTTTCAGAATTACTTACTGATCTGATTCAGAATCGCACACTAATCTCATTCAGAATCACACATACCGAGCTGATTCAGAATGATTCATTGAAATGTTTCAGAATTACTGATCTGATTCAGAATCGCACACTAATCTCATTCAGAATCACACATACCGAGCTGATTCAGAATGATTCATTGATATGTTTCAGAATTACTTACTGATTTGATTCAGAATCACACACACGCATCTGATTCAGATTCGCACATACCGAGCTGATTCAGAATGATTCATTGATATGTTTAGAATTACTTACTGATCTGATTCAGAATTGCACACTTATCTGATTCTGAATCACACATACCGAGATTCAGAATGATTCATTAATATGTTTTAGAATTACTTATTCTATTTGATTCAGTATCCCACTGATTTGATACAGAATGAAACGCGTACTAATCTGATTCAGAAGAGCACATTGATGGTCAGTCTTCCACAGAGTGGAGAGCCTCTCCTCATCTTATGTAGTCTCTCCCCATATACTGGTTGACTCACTATGACACCACTGTATTCATATTATGCTATTCTATCCATGTGTGTTGCTTACCCTAAAATAAGGGGCTTACTACAATATTTACCTCAGTTGGGACTAAATTTGGGACAGAAACTATTACATTACAGTTCCTAACTTCATAACACATAGAAGAGTATGCATCAATATGACTTTGAACTAGACACAGCGTCAATATGATGAAAATTTAATAAGGATGAAATAAAAAATTAGCTCTTAAAAATACATGCTGCAGTCATAACAATTTAAACCATTCTCAGAATTGTCTTAGTAAAAGTTACTGATATTCATATGGCACATGACTGAAGATGAACTGGAAAACTAAGTCTCACATCTTTATCTAGAACTTCAATTAGATCAAAAAGAGAGAAACCAAAAAGATCAGTCAATCAGATATTCTATAAAACAACACACATGCTCCACATTTCTGTATTAATAAGTGTACACCATAAAAGTTACACAACAGAATTGTTAATCTTTGACACTTTTTTTACTTTAATTATTATTCTAAAAGAAATTCACTGAACTATGAAATATAAACAAACCTCTTTATTATTAGGTTTAATAATAATACAAGAATTTCATTTCTTTGAGTATATTTATAGCTGGTTATAATCGCTTCTAACAATCCAATAATCCATGCACTCATCATAGGAACACATTTATATACCCTGTTAAAGAAAGGCTGAAGACGTTATTCCAGCTGTTGTTAGTCTAGATAAAAACTAGTATATGTAGACATCCTTTGCCTCCATATGGGCCCCATGTTTTCCCATGTGGGCCATTGATGGGACCAATCTGGGCTGCAAGTGGGACCCATGTGAACAATCAACCACTGGCCTTACAGTCAAAACAGAAATAACTGTAACCCTACTGGAACCGCACCTGTAGCCTAACTGGGTTCTATACCTGTAACCCAGCTGGGCCTCTGAGAGGTAGTCAACTGGGGCCCATACCTGTGGCTTAACTGAGGCCTACAACTGTAACCCAATTTGGCCCCAAAGTTATAACCCAACTGGGGTCCATGTATCACCAATCAAACAGCTTCTACAAGCCGACAGTAAAACCCATAAGGCCCAGACAAAGCCTATACAGGGCCCACAAGGACATGTTGGCTGGGTGGTGGTCCCATCAGATAGTAATGTGGGAATTCTATTTCACAACCCGTCCTGTTTTTGTGGGGTTTCGGCGAATCGTGTGCATGTTTTCTTCAATTCGTAATTGTTTACACTAATATCATAACGTATAGAGATATTGGGGTTTATATAGATTTGGGTTTGTGTAATAAGGCATCTCTAGTAGATTCATTGCTGCAGTTGCAGCTTCCATGACTGACCTTCCAACCCCTAAGTCACTAAACTGCCTCATCTTCCAAACCACTTAGCCTTCTAAGTTGTGGGGGGCTTGGGAGTCTAGCTCACACTGGGTTGAAGGCGGAAAACTCCCTTTACAGGCTGCTGGTCCATCGCAGGGCCCCTCACTAAACCACACTTTCTAATTATTTTATTTTACAAAGATGAAGCCACAATGCAGCTAATTATCAACGTTTCTGCTTGAGGGGTCAAGTTGCAGTGTTTTAAATTATTCAACTTATTCAACTTATTCAAAAAACTTATTTTTAAATAGTTTGAGTCATTTTCATTATTTCCTCTCCACAGGTTTCAGTATATAGTTACATAATACTCTTTACAGCTCTGGATTTTGGGTCGCTATGTGCTTCTGTCCAGCAGTAACAGGTGCTGGCCATCCGCTGAGAGTCCAGTTACAAACCTTACCCTCTGTCCGCATAGCAACAGCATCTACTATATACTCCACATGTGCTACCTGCACAAACTGCACAATGCACCCACAGAGACACGTACATATTTCCAAATAACACTTCCATTACATATGTTAAAACACTGAATTAATTATTCATAATTTTTAATTCATAATTACACACAACATGAAGTGTATAAGTTTATTATTATGTATAAGAAATATTTCAGAGTAATGTTTTCATTAATAAGGTTCACATATTAAACAGTATTTTCTTAAGAAAATAGTTTACAGCAGTTTAGCCCCGCCCATTAAATCTACAGCACGTAAGCCCCGCCCATTCAGCCCAAAGCAGTTTAGCTACAAAGCTATAACGTCATCATAACACTCAGAACACAAACCTGAATTTACATAGAAGCCTAATGAGCGCGTCTCTATGGGTTACCACAAAAATCTAAACACATTAAGATTCTATTAATCAATTGAATTAACTGATTAAAGGGACACTGTAGATTTATGACACTGCAGTTCATGATTTTAACCAGCAGGTGTCATTAATGTACACTTGCTTTCAAGCTTCCGTAACGAAACGTTTTCCAGAACCGTTTAGCAGAAAGCTTCACTTTACCAGCACTACAGACAACGATCAGCTAATAAATAAATTAATAAACAAACACAGAACTAAATAACTGAGCAGATTAAACAACGCTGCGTCACCTTTATTAATCTCCATGCGTGTTTCCATCCACTCAAGTTGCGGAGGAGCGCTCTGATTGGCTGCCCACTCCTAATTACTGATCAGGGCAGTACAAAATGAGCCAATGACCGCAATAGGAGCCAACAGTACGATCTCTTCAGCCGTCAATCATCTCACGTTCTGTGATGTGATTTTCAAATTAAAAGCCCTCTTTGGCACTTCAGAAAAAAATAAAATAAAAGTTTTTCAGACACAGCAAGCATGTTGTTGTTTGATTGACTAAAACAAAAAAATCAGTGTTGTGGTAATGTGGGTTGGGTGGTCAAGAGGTTTCTAGTTTAAATAGCAGAAAATCAGGAGGTCCACGTCTGTAAGGGTGTTTCTGTATTGCATGCACAGGTAAACAAAAACAACCCCACTATTTACTCAACAAATAACAAATACACACGTTAGCTCGGAGATGGCTGAATTATGTAGAATTTTAAAAAAGTTAGATTGTAAGGTTTACCAAACCCAATCCATAACAGTCTCTTACGTTCTATATACTCAGCCAACATAATGCTGTTCTCATTGAACCCATTCAGCCTCTCTTATCTCCAAGCTCACCCACCATTACCCCTGTCTGCCCCCTTTATTTACCCTCTTAATCTGCCCGAACATGCACAACCCTGGGTAGATCTGAACAAATACTAAAATAGAAACACAATCACATACATACACGAAAGCTGGGTGGCCCACGCTCTGCCACTCCTAAAGGATACAGGTAAGTACCAGTCTGAAGTTCATAATTGGTCCTTTAATACGTTTTAGAGACAGTGTGTTTGGACAGGTGCCTTTAGAAGGCTGGTGATAGGTTAGGTTGACCTACCTTATGGCAAGTGTATCGCTGCTGTCCAAAGAAAAACAAGTATAATTTCTCAACATAATAAGTTTGGTAGAGACAACTGGGGTCCACACCTGTGGCCTAGCTGGGGCCCACGAACTGACCCAACCAGGACCCCCAATTGTATCCCAACCGGGGTCCAAAGTTATGACCGAACCTGAGACCCATGTATCACCAATCAAAAAGCCACTACAAAACCCAAGTTAAATCCATACAGCCCAAATAAAACCCATAGGGCTCTCATATGTTGGGTGGGTGGTGGTCTCATCAGATACTAATGTGGGAATTCTGTTTCACAACCCACTTTGTTTTTTGTAGGGATTCAGTAAAATCTTATGTGTAAAAAGTGTTATGTCTACAGAACGACCGATTCAGAATTTTGAGACTTCTGCAATATTCAAGCAATTCCAACGATTAACCATTCCGATCTCTTCAGCTGTCAATCATCTCTTGTTTCCAGGTTTCTGTGATGTGATTTTCTAATTAAAAGAGCTTTGAACAAAATACATTTGCATTGATCTACACTGAAAGTAAAGAGTGCTTTTGGACTCTTCTGTAAAGTTGTATTCTGTATGTATGATGTATATAATAATCAGTGTTATACACACATACTGATCATACTCATATAATTCTTTGATTGTATTAGATAAACTGGACTTTAATCAAATTAAACATTAGGAAATGCCTATTTTGTGTATTTGGATGCAAATCTGTCAGCTATCAAAACAGATAGGTGTTTCTGATAAAGTGGCCACTGTGTGGTGTGAGTGGTCTATGTATGTGTTGGTCAGTTGTATTGAGTAGTACAGTGCTCACTGGCTTTGGAGGAGCGTCACACTGTATATGGATGGATGAAGATAAAGTTCTCCTTGATGTTGATCTAATTTTAGGAGAGCCTTTCTCAATCGTGTTAGAGCTGTGAGGACAGACACCCCGGAGCTCTGGATTTTGTGTCACTATGTGCTTCTGTCCAGCTGTAACAGGTGCTGACCATCCGCTGAGGGTCCAGTTACAATCCTTGCCCTCCATCCGCATAGCAACAGCATCTACTATATACTCCACTTGTTCTACCTGCACAAATCGCAAACACTGCACCCACAGAGACACGTACATATGTTTTAATTATATTTTTACTAAAAATGGCAACATGTTTACCCTTTAATGGAAAAAATATATATTTTTGGTTCTAACTTTAAATAATTACACACCGTTTAATATAAAGTGTATGATTATATTAATTTTATGTATAGGTAGTAATGCAGAGTAATGTTTTCATTAACAAGGGTCACACATTAAAGAGTATTTCTTTAAAAAGCCTATAGCAGACTAGCTACACTTATTCAGTCTACTGGAGTTTAGCCCCACCCATTTAACCCATAGCAGTTTAGCCCCTCCCATTTAGCCTACAGAAGTTTAGGCCATCACATTTAACCTACAAGTTTAGCCCCGCCCATTTAACCCACAGCAGTTTAGCCCCTCCCATTTAGCCTACAGAAGTTTAGGCCGTCACATTTGACCTACAACTGTTTAGCCCCACCCATTTAACCTACAGAGGTTTAGGCCGTCACATTCAGTCTACAGAAGGTTAGCCCCGCCCATTTAAATCACAGAAGTTTAGCCCTGCCCATTTCACCTACAGATGTTTAGGCCGTCACATTCAGCCTACAGAAGTTTAGCTCCTCCCATTCAGCCTACAGCAGTCCAGCGCCACCCATTCAACGTACAGCAGTTTAGCCCCACACATTCAACCTACAGCAGTTTAGTCCCACTCATTTAACCCATAGCAGTTCAGCCCCTCCCATTTAGCCTACTGAAGTTTAGGCCATCACATTCAGTCTATGCTAGTTTAGCTCCTCCCATTCAGCCTACAGCAGTCCAGCCCCACCCATTCAACGTACAGCAGTTTAGCCCCACCCATTCAACCTACAGCAGTTTAGCCCCACCCATTCAACCTACAGCAGTTTAGCCCCACTTATTTAACCCATAGCAGTTCAGCCCCTCCCATTCAGCCTACAGCAGTCCAGCGACACCCATTCAGCATACAGTAGTATAGCTCCACCCATTCAGCCTACAGCAGTTTAGCCCCACCCATTCAACCTACAGTAGTTTAGCTCCACCCATTTAGCCATTTAGACTTTAACCCTGATTAAGATTAACCCTGTTCACCCTGTTGGAGGTAAATCCAATTAAAAATGAACAATTTAATAATTATTCTGTATGTATGAATAAACAAATAAAGAGAGCTTATACATATACATATATAGTTTCCAAAGTCTTTAATGCATCATTTCATTCAAACAAAGAAAAAAAAGTATTAACAGAATATTTGAATCAAACTTTTTGGTTCTAGCCTAAGAAATGAACATCATAATTCACTGTAATTCAGGTAGTAGTACACGTTTAGGTAACAAACAAGAAAAACAGAACAACACTATTAGCACACTGCAAAAGAAATATAGTAATAATAATGATAATAATAATGATAATAATAATAATAATAATAATAATAAAACAAAGACAAAATCATTTGCAGCGTATTTAATCCCTTTCATAACCCAGTGAAAGTGCATGCTGATGCACCCCAAGACGGACGTAAGCCTACATACATACATTAAAAGAAAAATAAATACTAATTACAAACATTTCGCTGCTGATTATTTCAGATTATGTATAGAAGGTACAGCAGTCACAGAGGATGTTCTTGATGGTGTGTTCCTCTTTAGTATTATATATATAATTATATACGCACATTAATTTACTGTATAACTGTGTGTGTATAAAATGTACTGTTAGTTCTAGTTTTAGTACGAATAACATTGTTTATTGATCATATTTTGATTTCGCCTGTTTTAAGTTTGGACAGGTGGCCCAAAAGTGCTGCTGTTCAGGGGTGAGGGGGGCCCATTTCACAAAATGACAATTACCCAGTTCATTCCAGCAACCTTTCCAAATTTCCCTCATAATTACTCAGCTAAGACGTAAACAAAGTCATTCAGTGTGGTTTGGTGTGAAGCGCTCTGGTCTAGAGGGACCTGCTGAATGTGAATCGTTCACAAGTGGTGGTGACAGGAACCGGTTGTCCACCCTTTACAATCTCCCTCACAAGGAACGGTTAGGAAATGCGTCTGCCTGACCTCTAAGACACTGTATTATGATCACTTTGAGAAGGTTTTGGCCTTAAAGTCTTGGGCTTATGGTGGAGGGATACATGCAGTGTGCTGTGTGGTAAAATAGTCCCCAAGGAAAACCTTTTTTCCTCCCAGATGTTTCACAATTTTACCATCAACAGTGCATAAAAACTCAGAAGACAGGTGTAGGTTCATTGGTGGCTTTGGATAGTGAATAAAATTGAGCTACTTGAGCTGGGGACATGACGACCTCTGGTTCCCATCACCACCACTGTAAAGCATCTCACACTGAACCCACTCTGAACGACTCTGTCGTCTGTCGTCTCAATCACTGAATCAATCACTGCATTATTAATAACACATTTCTAAGATTCGGTGGACTTCCCCTCTGAGCCATACGTCAGGCCTGTCCAATAGGAAAACGTGAGGAACACTTCTATTGGAAAATCTTCGATGATGGAACTCTCCACCTGTCAGAAATCACCCCACCGCATGTGGAATAAGAACGCTACTGATTCCGAAGCTCAGACGCACTGCTTCACTCTATCTGCATGTTAAAGGCATCAACACAAAAAAATATTATTTATCAATTATAACCCATCCCCCCACCACTCGCCTCCAAAAGAATCCCAAATCTCTCTGTACACCACCCACAGTCCTCTACAGGAACTCAAAACTCAGATACACTGCTGAACTTCTAAACATCTCCTGTTCATCCAGAACATTGGCAAAGTTCCATCTGAAGGTTCGTCATCAGAAACCTCCTAAATTGATGGCAGACCGAAGCAGAATCCCTGACCCGGCTTCTTTTAACGGTTATAACACACAACTAATGAATAATTCATGACTCAGACCCCGCCCCAACCCAACCAGCTCTGCCTTCTTTATTATAATAATGGGATTATTGGAAAGAGGGGAGGAGCCAATACTCTAATATAGGTGGAGACTCCATCCATCACTTCTACAGCTCAAGCCAGACTGGACAAATCTAGAACGTTCAAAATCAGACAGGCAAAACTTTTTAACTCTAATAATAATAATAATAATAATAATAAAATCTTTTATTTTGTCATTTTTATTTTTCCACACCATTCAAACCAGCTCCTTTTCACACCATGAACTTTTCATGATGAACAGACCAAAATCTCTTAAAATAAAATAAATCTCGTTACATCTGCATACTTTAAAGTTCCGTTACCACAGAAACAAACAATCTCATCATCAAAAGGTCCAGCAAGTGAGAAGAAACACAAACCTGTGTGCATGCCTGAGGCTAAACCTGTGTTTTTTTGTAAATGTCAACAAACAAACAATTTAGAAAGCACTTCCAAACAGCACTAATAACTCTTATTTAGTGTTACTAACATCATCAAACAGAACCTAAAGTGTATAAATCTCACTGCAGGACCTTATTTATTAAACACTGGGCCATTTAAACATGCAGTAATCAATACTTTACTTTCAGAAGAGTTAAAAAAAACTAAATGCCCCTTCAGGCTCCGCCCACAAATCTGTTAACACCCAGTCCCTTCAGTCCATATATCGTACATCTATCTGTTCAGCCCACCGAAGTTTAGCCCAGCATGTTTATTCTGACGTTATATGCTTTCGCACATTTCCAGGGCATCCAATCAGAACAAGGCTCATTTACATATACTGGCCTTAAAGGCACAGTACCAAAGACAGCCTGTTTACTTGTACGGAATACGGATAGTCTGGAAAACGATTAAATAAATTATGATTATGTATTGATGTTTGATGTTGTGTAGCCTTTATTTTCTAGTGATATTAATTTTGCATGCATATGAAGATCTGGAGCTTGTACTTGTGTCCTTGTGTTAATGTTACCACCGGTGGCTAAGTCGTTGTCTCTAGGTCTGATTGGCTACAACTACACAGTCCAGCTCGCTACTGTAGTATTTTAAGCTGGAACCTTCACCCATCTTTAAAATAAAAAACTGCACTATTATACACCTGTGGGTGGAGCCTGGAGAGGTGCAACTGTATAGAAACTATAAATGTGCTTAGATTCAGAGTCTAGATTTGATCAGTCTGGCTGTAAACCCAAACGCACCGCTACAGAAGAACCGTCACAGACGGAAGAAGCGGAACAGAGCGCGGAGAGTTTATTGAGATCCTGTTGGGAAAGTGTGAGGAGGCCTCAGGGGCTGCTTAGCATGCATTTGTCACCAGCCCCAATGAGCGTGAACTCACTAGCAGAGCTCACGGACAAAGCAGGACGTCCCGCCGGAGCCTCAGGAGAAACTGTGCATCTGGTTAGACGAGGGACAGCAGAGGGGCAGGCTCATCCCCTGCTGGCTGGGTTAGCTGAAGAACGAGCACAAAGGAAAGAAATTGGGGGAGAGAGGGGGAAATGGAGGAGGAGAGAGAGAGAGACAGATGGGGGGGGCTGAGGGGTCGTGATGAAAACCAATCACGGAATTGCAAACTGCACCACAAGGTCCTCTTTGGCGTCCACCTTTATTTGGGAGATGGCGCTGTACGCGTATGCTGCTATCTTAGACACCTGCGGGGGGAGAGAAAGAAATGAGAGCTGACCTATAAGACCATGTGGCGTTATTATGATCAATTCTACTCTGATGTTCTTTTCTGTATGTATCTAGAACACTGAACACTGCATGGATGGCATGAAATGTTAGCATTAGAATC
The DNA here is from genome assembly GCA_021613375.1 of Megaleporinus macrocephalus. Classification (NCBI taxonomy): domain Eukaryota; kingdom Metazoa; phylum Chordata; class Actinopteri; order Characiformes; family Anostomidae; genus Megaleporinus; species Megaleporinus macrocephalus. Next base: position 5,339,409 of record CM038716.1, read on the forward strand.
TAGAACCATTTGCCACTAGTTTTTTGCACACAGCTGAATTTGGCCTCCGCATTTAACCCATCTGTGCAGTAAAACATCACATATACACACAAACTAGTGAACATACACACTAGGGGGCAGTGAGCACACTTGTTAGGTGCCAAGAGTAGAGCTGTTGGTCCAGGGGACCTAACCTTTCAGCTCAAGACTGCCCCGTAAACATAAACAAAGATTTAGACCAATAATAGAAAGTCTGTAAATAACCACCAGTGTAACTGCATAAACTGCAAACAGCTGACAGCATGTTAAAATTGTTTTGTTTGACTTTGACATTGATATAAACCCTCACAAAGGGCATGAATAAGAAATATACGAGTGTATGGGATGCATGCATCACACAAAAGCTCTTAATCACTTAATGCAACAGAAAACTGCTGAGCGTTAGAAAGCAACACTGACAGTTTATCTCTAGATTGTTTAGTTTGGTTATTTACTATTTTGCATAGTTAAGATATTTCAGATTTGTTGTGGTTGTTAAGATTTTTTCTTTTTATTAAACAGTGATAAAACATCCCAGAATAATGATCTACTGGTAAAACAAAAATGGGTTCACGAATAAACCTTTTTTTTAATATACAAAAATACACATAAACCTGAAGTGGTCAGAACCTTTACCATACCTGCTGGACATCTGAGTAGGGCACCAGATCACTGGCGAGCACTTGGTGAGGCTGGCTGGTGAGAGAGGGCAGAGGAGCCGGCTTCTTCTGACATAAAGTACTGCTCAACACGGCCAGCTTAGTGCTGAAACACAAGGAACAATCAATAAAACAATTTAAGAGTCCATTAAAGGCTTCGCTTCCTGTAGTGTAGTGTTACAATCTGTCAGAATGACTGTGTGGATCATATAAACATCATAGAGCACTTTTAAAAAATGGGATTAAATATAAATAGCCATATAAAATAAAACTATTTATCTATTCACACCTGTACTGCCTGGCTTTATCCATGTATTCATGCTGCTCCATGCCCTGGGAGTCTGCTGCTGATACATCAATAATGCTCCTAGTAAGAGAGAGAGAGAGAGAGAGAGAGAGAGAGAAAGAATGAAAGAGAGAGAAGACAAAACAGTCTCAGTTCGCTTGTACAGGACATGAAGAAAAATAAAAGTCCACAGTTGAACAGAAAAACCTTGCAGAGATCTGAATATAATGTACAGACTATCACTAAAGTAAATAAATATCCATATACAATGACAACAATTTGGCAGACGGCGGTACAATTTTAGACACATGCTGTGTGTGTTTTAAGGGGGGGTGGGGGGATAGAGGGGGAAACCTGTTACATCATGTCACCAACATGGCGCCAATTTGAGTGCTGCAATCTTGGATTCCACTTCAGGTTTTTTCAGATGGGAAGGTCAGTGTGTGACTCAAACTGGTAGAGAATTTCATCAGAAAAGCAAAGCTGTGCTTCATGTTAACGCAACCTCAATTACTTTCATATTTAAACAGCGATTTTACAGGAAACTAGAAAATTGACCATTAGGTGTATGGAGAGTGTTCAATAGGCTCTCCAACATGCTCAGAGATGGACCGATCAGCGTTTTTGAGGCCGATTCCAATCGCCGATCACCTTTCAGCACGATCGGCCGATAGCCGATACCGATAGAGGGCGGGGCTATATGCCACGGCGGGGCTACATGTAGTTATTAGCGCAAACAAGTCATGAAACATGGTCTAAACTGGTTTATTACCATTTTTAATGAGCTCATATGAAAAAGCATAATATTTTTTACAAAATTAACAGTAAATAAACAAAGTAAATCAAACAAATATCCCCAATACTGTAATCACTAAACATAGACCCTTAATTTAAAATGAAGAAAGCTAATTAAATAAATGCAGTAAATTGCTGCAGTCATTAAACGCAAACTCTGGTTATTTTAAACGACCATCATTAAATGTAGAGCTTGAATTGTTGCTGCTGTTCTGTTCGTTCCGGTCAGATCTGGTCGGCACCGTGTTTTGGATAATCTGTTTTGTGCTAGCTGTGTGTGCTAGCTCTGCTGTTTGCTGATACTCACTGTATTCAGTCGCGGGTGTACTCTAAAAACCGTATCAGATTAGTAGTTTTAAATGTCTTTGTCTTGGTTCCCCCAACGAGACACGGTTAATTTTACAGATTTTAAAAATGCTCTGGATGAGTCTGTGTCACATACAGCAACAAGCTGCCAGACGGCGCGTTGCTTTAGTCAGTTTGTGGAAAATGAAAGGGTATATTCCACCTAGTGGTTCAGATAGGAAAGGCAGGGAGCTGGCTGTATGGGGTTTTAACCAAATGCTAGCTGGAAATACAGAAATTAGGGTAATGTTTTTCAGAGTGAACAGGTGCCCTGACACGACCCCACAGACAGAAACCCAAAGAGGTAAAATCAGGAGAACGTAGTGGCCACTAGACGCTTAAAGGCTGAGCGCCAACTAATAAGATAGTGTCAAACACATAAACACAGCGCTTAAGATCCTAACTTGTGATTATTAAAAGTCAGAAAACATTTTATTTTCTACAAAGTCAACCAATACGGCTTAAAACATTGTTTAGCTCCGCCCACTGTTCAGAAGCTTTTGTAGGTGTTATGTGTGTGACGTAGATGGTGGACAACAGCGCTAGAAGATACACTTACAGTAATACACAATGACAGAAAGGTGTTGTTGCTTTTGGCTGCAGTAATTGTATGTACAGTGGGACCCTTGAGCACAAGCAGCCCAAAGAGCCCCAAATATCCAGAAAGTGGTCTAAACCAGTCAACTTTAAACGAGCATCTGTAGATCATTTCACGTCTGAAGATTATCACAGCTATGGGACGTAGGCTTAGACGACGACTGGATCTTAATCTGACGCTGTTCAACAATATGGGCGTGTAAGAAACCAGCGAGAGGAGTTCAAGAGCCTCCGTGTACGTGGAGGTAAACCAGGTAAGCTCAGTTACTGAGCCTGCTTTAGCTGATGTTAGCTAACGTTAGCTTCACTTGCTAAGTTCAGTGGTTCAAGTTATGCTAAGCTAACGTAGCTGAATTATGAAGATGTATAGAGACGTATGAGAGCGAGTTCCACTTTGATCATATTTACTACAATAACTGTACCTCTATATCTGAGTGTAGCTGGTTGCTAGGCTGTTGTCATGAATGATGTTGGTTATTTAGCAAGTGGTGCTTAGTCTTTAAAACCAATCCACTTCTAGAGAAACTAATTTGTTAATCCTACTCCAGCTAGAATATAAAGGTGCATGTGATATTTGACACTCTATTCACAAATAGACCAGGATATATATATATATATATATATATATATATATATATATATATATATATATATATATATATATATATATATATATATATATATATATATAATTTATTTATTTATTTTTTCAATCTTTCCGTAATTGTGCCACCTCCAATTTTTTTATAACTTAAGATGAATGAATGTACCACTGTACTTGATGAATAAGCATGTGTACTACACCACACTAACAGAAGCTGTGTTGTAGCTAATAGTAATTAAAAAAAAAATCTAATAAACAAATTACTGCCTAATTCAGTGGTGGCGTAATTCAGCGTGTGTTCGCTGTGAAATGGCTATTTTAGAGATTTTCTTTTTATTGCTTTAGTGGCGGTGATAAGAATCAGGGCTCGACATCTACAACACAAATACAGCCACGTCATTTGCTATCCAGAGCCACCAGTGAGCCTGCACACGTCACCTGAGCTTTTATATGTAATACTGATGCCTCACAACATCCTTTATGTATTTCATGATTATGAACAGATTTTAAAGTCAAACTCTTCTTAAAGCTATCTTAAAACAATGTCTCAGACATCAGGCAATGTATTAATAAACATCTCTTGTAATAACTTTCTCAGAGGGAGCTTTAAGAGATGGACATCTGGTTCCATTTACCAGCACTGTAAACAGTTCTGACATGGCAAGTTTACTTAGGACAAAGCAATTCACACCAAACCCCTCTGATTAACTTGATCTACATCTCCAACACTTTAACTATGTAAGGACGTAGGTAACCGAGTAGGGCTGGGTATTGGCAGGAACCTGGCTATGCAATTTATACTGCGATGCAGGCATTACAATTTAATATGCTGCAATATATTCTGCTAGTGTTTTTAAAATTTTAGAAAACCGGTCATAGTATAGGTCTGCTAATGCTGACGTAGTAGCTAACACCCTTGTGCTACTTGCTTATGCTGGAGTGGAAGAATGTAGAAGATAGATTGCTAGATAGATTACAACACTGCTATCCAGCAGTCAGATGTTTTAACACAACACGAAATGAACCACCAACCCTTACATGTAAACCACTCATCAACACTGATGCTGAGCTTCTGCAATGACATGGTAATCACAAAACTTCATACTGAGATACTCAAATGTATTGATGAAGTCTTACAACCCGATATCTAAATACATACATTGCGGTCTTGTTGAGAATGGAGGTGAGCAGGGCCTGTTCGTCAGTGCGTGTGGACGACAGTCCCGGTGGGCTTCGCTCCGTCCCATTGGGGGGTTTGCTGTCGGGGTTCGGATGTGGAATCAGCGGCTTACGCTCAGGATCCTGCGGACAACAAGAGGACAACAAAGAGAAAGAGAGAACGAGAGAAAGAGAGAGACAGCAAGTGAAAATCCAGTTCCTCCAGTCAGATACAGTCAGTTGACACATGTCTGCTATCTGAGTTATAAGACTAATGTAGCTAAACGTGGGCCTGTGCTGGCAAACCTACCTGCTTTAACTTGATAGAGAAATATAAACTTTATAACAACCCAGTGGAGTTCTGTATTTACTTCACATATCAGCTGGGAATATTAGACAATTCCAAACATCAGTCTGATACTGATTAAATGTCTTTCTAATGTTTATCCCTCTATACCAATTTGATTGTAATAACACTGGACATCCAAAAAAGACAATGATACTTCATGATCCACATGACATGTAAATAAAAAATATGAACACAGTAATTTTACTCTGTTCTACACTCACTGCATGCCACTACATCAAAAGACAGAGTTCTTTAGGTACTGATGAAATCCAAAGAAAAGCCTATTGCAACATGTTGTCATGATAATATCAAATTACAGCATATTGTTTATATCAGGGGTCACTAATACGTGGGCCGCGGTCCGGACCCAGACGTTGTCCAATACGGACCCAAACTGATAAACTACTGAAAAGGATTTAATTCTGACATTGTTTATTTTAAGCCTCGTAACTTTTCTTGTCTGTACAGTATACGGCCTTTGCGACCTTACAGACCAATCACGTACGTTGTAAGATCACCAAAGGTGCTCCTCAGTCAATCAGACCTGTGCAGATTCAAGAGTGTGACGCGCACACAGGGGAGGTACGAAGCAAGAAGTAGCAGTGGTAGAAGGGCTCATTCAGATATTTCATTTGACAATGAACATTATTAAGAACAAATACCGTCCCAGTGTATGAGAATGAAACTGACACCATTTCAGCCCAGATTTAAAGACAACCAAGAGCTCACTTCTCTCACTAAACAAGAAATCAGACAGTTTGTGGACTATATATTTTGGCAGAGCTGCATGTGTTTAAAGCTCCCATGGTATTGAGAACAGTCTTAGGTTCTACACTGGACGATTAAGAAACGGTTAACAATGAGACTTTTCAAGAGACACTACTGAAAGAAACATGTTACATGTGTTAATAATCTTAAAATAATCTGCTAAGATAAGATAAACAGGTAAACAGGTGCTGTCCTGCTGCTGTGTTGATGAAGCTCTATGGGATGTTTGATCTTCAAGGTCTCATGTATAGCAGTTGTACTGTTGTGATCATCTCCACTGTGCAGAGCTGACAGAGCACCACACTGTTGGGTTTCTGTGTCAAATACTCCCACAACTAGGCTACTTCAGTATATAGGATATGGCCCTGAAATTATTGAAATGATGACGGCCCAGACCTTTCCTCGGACATTTCCTCTAACTCCTGGTCTAGAGCTACTTTGAAGCAGAATAATAATAGAAACACTTTTTGTTAATTCTATTCTATTGTAAGTTTAATGTTAACCTCTTTCTAATAAACTTACACCACTTTTCTCCTTCCTTATGTCAAACATCAACAAACATGTTTTACGTTAATGTTAATAAAGCATTTCGTCTTCCAATGAAAAAACATAAACTCTTGAACAGTGCAATGAATAGTTTCATTAATAATGTAATCAGAGTGAAGAGATCTATTAAAGCTTTCCATTCATAAGCTATATGCTGGGTGGCTTTCACTTCTGCTGGAGCCGTTATTTCATTGCAGCAACGGTGCTCTTGCTTAAGGATGGTTTTCTACACCACTTCTTCTGTCAGCGTCTGGATCTGGTCCTCACCAAAGCCCGGCCCACTTTCTGGCAGGTGAAGCTGTACCCTGTGCTATCTATAGCTGAACTCTGATATGGAGCAAAAGAGCAGCAGGCCACAGGCACCTGCATGGGCCGTGCTTAAAGGGCCCATAGCATGGCCTTCCTCACTCTGATAACAGTTGATTTGAACTCACTGTTTTTGTAAAGTTGCAAAAGTACATATCTGTATGGCACTCCAGTACAGGCCACTCAGGTTGTATTTATAAGTATGAACCTCGCAGGGAGAAAGGAAATGTGACTGGGGGGGTAGAGCAAAAGATATTATATAGGTCCTTTAATGTAAAAGCTGGTACACTATAGTTTAAGTCAAAAAGTCATAGGTTTTGTGGAAAGTGGTCAAGCAGGAATACATTACAGCCGCTTTTGATAATCAACATGAAAAAATGAAATAAAAGAAGTATGTAGGATGTTAGCCCATAATAGGTAGTAGTAAATAAAAAAAGGATTAAAAAATATGATGACGAACCATTAAATGTCATGTAAATAACTGTTATTAATGCGCTGAGCTCAAATAATTATCACTATTCAATGCTAACTTCTGTAGACGTTACAGTACCAAGTTATCACGACAGCTGAATACAGTGAGTATCAGCAAACAGCAGAGCTAGCACGCACAGCTAGCACAAAACAAACAACCCAGAACACCGTACAGACCAGATCTGACCGGTACCAACAGAACAGCAGCAACAATTCAAGATCCACATTTAATGATTGCAGATTGTCGTTTAAAATAACAGAGTCTGTGTTTAATGACTGCAGTTTTCACTGCATGTATTTGATTAGCTTTTTTTGTTTTAAATTAAGGGTCTAAATGTAATGATTGCAGTATTGGTGATATTAGTTTGATTTACTGTTAATTTTGTTAAAAATATTATGCTGTTTCACATGAGCTCGTTAAAAATGGTAATAAACCAGTTTCAACCATGTGTCATGACTATGTGTAGCCCGCCATGGCGTACACTCCGCCCTCAATCGGTATGGGCTATCGATCGATCGTGCTGAAAGGTGATCGGCGATCGGAATCGACCTCAAAAACGCTGATCAGTCCATCTCTAGTTTGATCATATCGCCCACCTCTACCACAGAATTTCACGCAGCATTAACGTAAAGCAAGTACTTTTTTGGCATGCGACAGTTCCATAATAGTCTAATTTCACAACTTTTCCACTGCAACTAAGGCTGCTGTATAAATAACTAATTTTATAAATAAATTTAAATAAACTCAAATCATCTTAACATAATATTAACAATGCAAATAAAGCCAAAGCACTACAACATGTTAATTACTTCTAAAACTCTTAAAATAGTTGAAAAATCAATTACTTCACCAAATGTATTCAACAAAACAGGTTGTTAATGCTAAGTTCTACACAAAAGTAGGACTTGGCTGCAAGTTTAGCCCCACAACTCTAGCAGTCTTTCAAAGGAAAAACTGACCGCTCAGATATATTTCCTACTATGACTAACTTCAGGAAAAACCTTGACCACTGTCTCATCATGAGACTGCCTGCAGGTTTCACATATTAAAGTGAGAACTAGACAGTCAATGTTACACCACAGTGTACATTCATTATTATGTGCATATTAACGTCAAACGCTTTAGGAAACGGAGTTACTCTACGAGATTAAGCTTGTCTTGCTTGTATGTAAACACAATAAAGAAGCTGACGCTAACGTTAAAGTTTGGTTTGCTGACGTTGTTCCAAACTGCAAGATTTGAGCCCGGAGAGGGATTAAAATTGATTTTGGTCGTAGTTTGGTGCGTTTTTTGGACGCAGAGGTTATAAAAGTAAGACTTTGTGACCATGTTAGTCTCAAACTGCAGCTGTTAGCATGTAAGCAAGGCTTAAGTAGGGCTTCTCGCTCGAATTCTCCGTTCCACCTTAAATGGTGCAGCAGTTACATACAGGCGCCTGAGGCGCCTGTATGTAACTGCTGCACCATTTAAGGTGGAACGGAGAATTCAAGCGAGAAGCCTATTTCAAGCCGCGTAGCATTTAAGCATGTTAGCACACCTGCTCGGTCGCCTCCGTCTCGCTGCTGTAACAGCACCCCATGGGCTCAGTCTGTCTCCAGCTTCTCCTTTAGGGCCGTGAAAACTCGGACTCGAGTCGTTTTGCGGTGTTAAAAAAGTGAAAAGTTCAGATTTTCTCTCCTCTTGCTGCTCTCTGCTGTTAGCGGAAACACTATCACATGACACCGCTCTCCGACAAGAACTACTACCGCTTCCGTCGTGAAGGCGCGTGATGCTGAAATGTTTATTTATTTATTAAATTTCATTTTTATTTATTTACTTATCAGAAACAACCACATAGCAGGCCATCAAGATAATAATTACAAGCATTATTATTTAAAAAAAGGACAAATTCAAAACAACATTTTTTTATTATCATTTACGTTAGTCAAGATTTAAAGATTAAAATATAGTATTTTAGTATAAAAACCAACGTTAAACCTAAGTTCTTGTAATTGTGGTAAGACTGGGTAACCGCAGAGTAGCATGGTTTGATGTAAAATACATAAATATGCTTAAATAAAGTGAATGTTATCATTAGCTCCCGCTTACTCAGTGAACAGCTAATGTTAATAAAATGATGCTCTTTATAAAGTCACTGTCTGTAAACTCACATTGATAATTTGGCAAAAAATTGTGGCTGATTTCTTTAAATCAAGAGGACTATTTCTGGCAATTAGGTTAAATGTTTGACTTTTTATCTCAAAACCATTTGTGTCTCAAATTTTTGACTAATTATGTCCAATTAATTTTAGTGTATCGTCAATATTTCAACTGGTTAGCTCAAAATTAGCATTTTCTGTACATTTTGACTGATTACCTCAACAAAATATATTTTGAATATATTTTTTAATATGTTTTAAATATAGTCATTTATCTCAAAATTATTTTTGACTGATTGTCAAATGATGTCATTTTTGACTGGTTAATTCAGCGTGTTTAAATGCCTTTATCTATCAATTTTGACTGATAATGTCAAAATAATGCTTTTGGCAGGGTTTTTGAGTGTTTATGTAGTTGTTTTTACACCCCCTACTTTTACACCCCCCCCCCCCCCCCCCCCCACACACACACAGACAGGAAAACAATTTCTCCCACTTCTTTCACTCAAATAACACTTCTTCTTTTCATTCTGGAGGGTTTCCTCTCCTGTGTTTGTTAACACGTACAAGTGAAGCTGCTCAAAATAGTAGAAGTTAATTCTTTCCCTGGCAAAGGCTGTATTCCAAACACGATTACATCACAAATAGGAGCAGCAGAATGTACACTAGGATGCTATGAAGATGATGTGGCGACTGATATTTTTAGAATTATTGCTTAGTGAAGATCACACTAAGGTCACATAGGCTAGTTAAAAGGTTAACATTAATGTGTCTCTTAAGCATGTACAAGACTATCTAGAACTTCAGGTTCTATTGATTCCTGCTTGAGTCCATTGTTGTTTTTGAAATTTCTTTTGAAAACTGTCACACTGATATTCATTTGTATGTGTCATATTGTGGTCACATTGTTAGGGATATTAAAAAAATATATGAATTTAGGTATTGTATATAAACTGAGTCTACAGTTTCTCATTAGGTCGAATGTATAACTCTAAATGTAGGAATTGTAATATAAATGGATCTACAGTTTCTCATTAGGTTGAATGTATAACTCTAAATGTAGGTATTGTATATAAACTGAGTCTACAGTTTCTCATTAGGTTGAATGTATAACTCTAAATGTAGGTATTGTATATAAACTGAGTCTACAGTTTCTCATTAGGTTGAAAGTATAACTCTAAATGTAGGTATTGTATATAAACTGAGTTCTACAGTTTCTCATTAGGTTGAATGTATAACTCTAAATGTAGGTATTGTAATATATACTGAATTCTAGAGGTTCTCATTAGGTTGAATGGGATTTTGATCAGTGTTCTGTAAACATTGTCCAACTGCACAACAGCAGCTTCTCTAGTATAAACATAAAAAGACACAATGCGTACGTCCAACCAGGTGTGTCCATGATTAATACTGGGAAATCGATTACAGTTGTTTTGTGTATGTAATCAGTTTTCAGTTCACTTTTTGTTCTGAAAGTGAAATTAGCTGTTAGATGATTTCCGACAAGTCCAAAGACAGCCTCTACACTTTTACATTTACTGAACATGATGCTTAACCAGCAGCCACACAGCAGCACATCACACAGGATCTTTCATGGAGATGCCTCAGTCTTCATTGCTCTGATTGGCGGATTTGTGGGCCCTCCTGCCCCGGTGCCAGATGGAGGCCATGACTCTTTCCTGTTTGGTGACAGCACTGAAGTCCATTGTCTTCAGATGTGGAAGAGTGGAGATCACGTATGCCCTGGCAACACAAATCAATATGATTAGGGATCTGTAAGCTGAAAGTGAGGACAGAAGCTGTTTGAATGAATAAATTGCCGTTGGCTCCAGAGTAAAACTTTCAATCAAGCATGCTCATTAGAATATTAGACAAGATCCAATATGCAGTTATTAACTATTGTTTTATTACATTTCTATCTTGTTTTTGTTACTCTGGCTGGAACTTTAATATAGCTCTGAATATCAACACTTTTATTAGTTTACACTTTGTTTCCTGGTACATTCAGGGTGCAAGACCCTGAAGGAGAGGGAGGACCGAGGCTGGTTAGGTGTATTAAATCTCTTGGCTCTTCACTCACGACTGCCCTTTGGCCTGTACCTGTATCCTCGTTCAGTGTCCATGGTGTTGCCGTGCAGCGTGATGGTGTGCAGGAACGGCAGAGCCCCTAGCTTATCCACCTCTGACAGGTTACTCACACTGTTACCATGAAGATACAACACCCGCAGCTCTGTGAGCTCTTTGAGGACCTGAGAGAGAGGCAGAGACATTAAGAACATTTAGGAGTATACAAAGCCATAGGCAAGATTTTTCTCATGATTTCCAGACATATCTTAGTCTATGTTTGCCAAATGGGGTAATGTACCTCCCAATGTGGAGGCCTTAGGTAATGTGGAGGTCCCTCCCAATGGGAAGTAAGCCCCCATCCATCAGGGTAAAGGCCCTAGGTAATGTAAAAGACCCCCCACCTGCATGAAGGCCCTACATTTATAGCTCCAACCCAGGCATGAAGGCCCTAGGCAATGTGGAAGCCCCCCTGCACCAATGTGAAGGCCCTAAGTAATGTGTATGCCCCTCCACATTTAAATGCCCCTCCCAATTTGAATGCCCCTGCCAATGTGAAAGCTCCAGTACTAAAACTATAGTTTCAACAAACTTGTCTTTACTGTGCAACCACATTTGGGGCAAAACCGATTTTGATGGAAATTGTTTTTAAAGGCAGATGTGTACCGGGTGTATGTGAGTGAGGTCATTGAAGGACAGGTCAAGCCAGGCGAGCCGTTTCGGCTCTGTGAAGAGAGTGGACAGTGTCTCGGTCAGGCCCTGCAGGTCACTGATTATGTTGTTGTTGAGGCGAAGAGATCTGCTGCTGAACTTCCCCTCAGAATTTCTCCTGAGCGGGCGCGTGGACGTGTTCGGCTCCTCAGAAACAGCATCTGACAGAGGACGAGGAAAAAAAAGAGAGAATGCGCTTAGTACTGCTTACCTTTCTATATTTTTAATTTCTCCACTTCACTGCTTGAGATATAAACAAAGCCATTCAGAATGGTGTGGTGAGAAATGGTTCAATGTAGAGAGTGGTGATAAAAGTGGAGCTTTTAGAGGTGGACGTCTGGTTCCCATCACTGTGGACAAATTTGACTCCGTAAGTTTAGCTAGAGAGCAGCACTTCACACCAAACCTCTCTGAAAGAGCTTAACCGTTTAATTGAACAGAAATCTTGGGAAAAAAAATGTAACTGCACTTAACAATGTTAACTCACATTGCCCCAAAGTACTGTCAGCCGAGACTGATGGAATTGAGGAACAGGTTCAATGTCGAGGAAATTCCTCATTCCTCATTCCTCATTAGCCATATAAGCACACAGAAAGTTTGATAGGCTTCTGCAATTATAATAATAAACTGCCAACAAAATTCAATTCATGATAGTTTTGATTCATAATAGAATGCATTAAGTTAAAATCCATTCGACAAGATATCTCATTTACTTCAGTGTAAACCAAGACAAGTTTTTTTCCATCTACACAACAGCTGATGGGTAGAAACTAATTAAAATATCATGTAAATAGGTACTCAAATCTATAGGCGTGTAGAATGCTTTTGTGCGTTTAATATATAGATACAAAAGTCTTTGCGTTGGCCGGGAATCGAACCCGGGTCAACTGCTTGGAAGGCAGCTATGCTCACCACTATACCACCAACGCACGGCGCTTACGCTTCGCCAGATCGGTTCAGAGAGAGATTAGCAGCCTCGGAATCAGACTTTATTAACTTGATTTAGTCTGTCCCTGCATTTTATTTAGTCTGTTAAATGTATTTACGTGACTTTATACAACAGAAATCAGTCCACAAGTTAATTTACAGCAGCGTCTCCTTTACTGTGTCTTTAAATCTTATTAATATTAAAGAGCTCCATTCTGATTGGTCGACTGGGAAACTTTCTTTGCATTTAAAGATCAAACATTGTACACCTTTCACAATGTACACTCTGTTATTTTCCCACTAAACACATCGTTGTGTTGTCATGTAGGTGAAACAAAACAGATTTAAACCGCTTGTGCTCGATTTGCATGTGTTTCTGACGGAGCACCTCATTAATATTAATGAGCTTCACTGTGATTGGTTAAGACTGAGAACAACCAGATTACACAGAAAACACAAGAAACCGTTTCCATTTCTTTCAGAAGCAGATTTGAGCTGATTAAGCATTTACTAATTTTATGATTTAGTGTAATTTCTCACCTGCCACTGAGCTGAGGCATTTAAAAGAGAAGTCCAGCGGAGCTCCGTACATTTTAACACCCAAAAACTACACGTTTTTATGGTCTATCTCTACTTACTGCTTTAAAACGTATAAACGAGTGCAAAATGCTGGGTCGCTACTCCGTTAAAACACAGTAGATGTTAGTTAAACATCTATTCTAACGATTTTAGCACGACGCACACAAAATATATACATTAAAATTCATCTAAACTGAATTTACCGCGCTGTATAAGCGCCACTTTATAGCGTTGTAAAAATAAAGGCGGGGCTAACGGCATCACAACACGCGGTTACCAGGGAGACAGCCACCAACGCATTCAGGGAAATGTAGTTTTTCCTCATATAAGTGTAAATGAATGTGTGCTGTTATAATAAAACGCGATTTATACCGAGTTGCATGTAATTCTTAAAAATGCAGATATGGAGAGTAATATACTGTAGGGATTTCTCATGTTACTGCAGGGAATATAGTTAAGAAAATATACCTGAGAATATATATCTGCTTATCCAGGAGGGGGGGGGCTCATGTATTCAAAGCTGGGGATTGCGGGGTGGAGTAGGAAGAACTGGGGTAGAAGCAGTTTAGGGCTATAGCCATGTTGTATTTCTTTATTTTGGCGTGAGCTATGGTCTTACAGTAGCTCAAAAAAGACCCATCTCTTATTCCAAGTCTCGTTCCTTCATGTGAGCACGCCACAATACATTTGTACCTCAGAACCATACATATAACATATTCATGATTTACAACTGGGGGCACCTTGCAATATAAAAAATCATCAACAGGCCATGTTGAGGAGACGTTCAGGGTTCTCTCCTTTGACCTGACCTGGAACAACCCCTGCCCAGACCAGCCCGGCACTCTCCACTACAGTTGTAGATTTAGCTACAGCTTTAGATTCCATTAGACCTCTGTGGGACGTAGGGGACGGATGTGTGTTATTTTGGCGTCCCTGAAGCCACTGTCCCATCTATTGTCCCATCCGTTACTCATTTGTGGACAATAAACCTGCACTTTTCTGGTTTGAACAGTGTCCGGTGTTTGGTCTGGCAGAGGTTAGCGGAGGCTTCATTTCAGTTACGGCCTGACCCTAGACCAGGTCGTAACATGGACCAAATCAGAATTTTATTCTGCTTCAACTAAGAAAACGTAACTGCTTCTTCAAATACGGACTCGATCATAATGTTTCGAGTGTTCTTTTATACAGGTGCTTTAGTGAGTTGCACTCGTGCTGGTGAGCTAAGAAGCAGGGCTAGTGTAATACCTGGATCGGCCGCTAGATGGAGTCAATGTAGCGTGTGTTTATTTAGGACTAACACAGTTGTGTGGAATGCAGGCAGTGTTCTCCTTTGGCTTGTGAGACTTTCCTATTCCAGATGTTTTCCAGCGTTGGTGGTATAGTGGTGAGCATAGCTGCCTTCCAAGCAGTTGACCCGGGTTCGATTCCCGGCCAACGCAGCACTTTTAAACTTGATAACACCTATAAAACTTTTTGTTAAAACATTGAACATTTCCTTTCAATAGCATCGGCTTGAAAATACATTAAAACATTTTAACTTTACTTTAATTCCATCTCCTGAAGACTGTATATAAGACTGTCAATGGCTACACACACTGGCGTGTAGATGATCGATCACCACACAACCCAACCAGAAGCTGGGGTTGACCACTGAGGGGCATTCCCTGCTCAAAGCTTACCATGTAGTACTCAGATTGAGAGACCGGGTGGTACTCAGGTCAGCTAGAAACAGCCTCACCACTGACATCAAGAGGCTTCATGTGCTAACGACCCAAGATGAATGTGCCACTGATCACATGGGGGCACTAGCGATACTGCCCTCCACGATGATGTAAGCACAGAGGCTTCAGTAAGTATATCACCTTCCCCCAAGTTAGAGGAGAACCTTGCTGAGGGTGAATGCACAGAAAGCTGCAGGCCCTGACAACATTCCTGGGCGTGTGCCTAAAGAATTCCACAGGCTTTTCAAAAATCCCATAATTAAGTGGTTAAGCTAAAATGTAAACAAAGTTAGTCAGAGTGGTTTGGTATGAAAGAATCCTTTTTCTAGAGAAACATACAGAGTCAGAATTGTGGTGGTTATAGGGTCAGGAAATAACTATGTGCACTGCAGATCAGTAGCTTGTTCTGAAATTTGGAGAAGGTTTGGAGTGGGCTGGTCATGTGAGTAATTTTGATTATTCAGTGAACTTCCCCTTTAAGATGTAGGTCAGGCCTATAATTTGTAATTATAACACAAACCCTAACAAAAACCCAAATCTCTCTGTAAACAGCACACAGTCCTTTACCTGCTATCAAACAAAACTCAAGCACGCTGCTGAACGTCTCCTGTACATCCACAACATTGACAAAGTTCCACCTGAAGGTTCTTTATTATCAGAAACCTCCTAAATTCATGGCAGACAGAATCTCAGACTCAGCTTATTTTAAAGATTTTAACCCACAACTAATGAATATTTATAATTTAGACCCGCCCATGACTCTATGGCTTTAATAATTTCATTATAATAACAATGGGATTATTGGACAGAGGGAGGAGCCAATATTCAAATATAGTGCTCTCATTTCTACAGCTTCTTCTCAGGCCAGACAAATCTGGAATTTTTTCCAGCCAGGCTTCATATAATCACTATAATATCTAAACCTCACACGTCTGATAATTCATCCATCCTTTATCCTGCTAGTCGGGGTCACTGGAGCCAATCACAGCCTCTTGGGCAGTTTGCCACTCCATCACATGGCCCACATTCACTCACACAATTTAGAGTAGCTGATCAACCTACTATGCATGTGTTTGGACTGTGAGAGGAAACCGGAGTACCTGGTATCCACACAGAATGGCCCAGACCAAGAACCAAACCCGGATCGTCTTGCTGTGAGGTGCCAGTGCTGACCACTACACCACCATGCTGCCTAAGTCTAATAATAATAATAATAATAATAATAATAATAATAATAATAATAATAATAATAATAATAATAATAATAATAATAATAATAATAATAATAATAATAATGAATGACACAAAATCCAGAGCTGCGGGGTGTCTGTCCTCACAACGCAAACACGATTGAGAATAGTGCTCCTAAAATTAGATCAACATTGAGGAGAACTTTATCTTCATCCATTCATATACAGTATAGCACTCTTCCAGAACCAGTCAGCACTGTACTACACAATACAACTGACCAACACATACATAGACACAGAGTGGCCACTATATCAGAAACACCAAAATACACAAAATAGTAATTTCTAAATGACTGGTTTAAAAAAGGCTTTTAATTTGAACACCACATCCCAGAAACCTGGAAACGTGCAGAGACGAGACAGAGGGGTTTGTGGCAGAAGTGGAGAGTGTCCAGCGAAGTCCTAACATGTCAGAAGTGGAGAATGTCCATGGAGGTCTTATTCTGGTAGAAGTGAAGAGTGTCCAGCAAAGTCCTAACATGTCAGAAGTGGAGAATGTCCAGGGAAGTCCTATCATGTCAGAAGTGGAGAGAGTCCAGGGAAGTCCTTACATGGCAGGAGTGGAGAGAGTCCAGGAAAGTCCTTACATGGCAGGAGTGGAGAGTGTCCAGGGAAGTCCTATCCTGGCAGAAGTGGAGAATGTCCAGGGAAGTCTTATTCTGGCAGAAGTAGAGAGTGTCCATGGAAGTCCTACTGATGACATACTAGACCTCTGGAGCCTGATGCCACATTGCAGTTCGCTGTCTTAGGAGTGTTCTTAATCCCAAATGTCATTGACTGCCATTGACAAACAAAGGACTGAGATATTTTTTTTGGATGCAATTGAATAATCCAGATAGAGATCCAGGCTGTCAATGCTGCTGTTGTGCAGCTCTGCTGAGACTTCAAGTGCATTGTTGCTTGGTTGGTAATGTGATTTATCAGTTTACTTATCTGATTATGCGGCCACAAGCA
Source organism: Megaleporinus macrocephalus (assembly GCA_021613375.1). Classification (NCBI taxonomy): domain Eukaryota; kingdom Metazoa; phylum Chordata; class Actinopteri; order Characiformes; family Anostomidae; genus Megaleporinus; species Megaleporinus macrocephalus. Next base: position 5,356,656 of record CM038716.1, read on the forward strand.
TGGGGTAAAGCCAGACTTCCAGATGCTCATTTTAGGCTCAGTAATCTGTTTTTCATCCAGATCATGTATACAGTTAATCATATCGTCTGTGTTTGTTATTGCTTTAAGCTTTGTGCTGCAGGGCATAACTGTTAAAGTGTTGTCTTGCAGAAGTGGAAGTGATATGATTTCTGTTTTATGTAAAGTGTTCTGTAATGTTCATATGATTCACACAGCCATTCTGACGGATTAGAATTCACTGCAGTAAATGTGATAAACAGGAAGACACAGCAGTGCTGCTGGCACTGACAATAGTCCATCGACCAAAACTATCCAGACAACAGTAGAAATAATAATAATAACTAGAAAGAGAAAGTTTGTGGATTGAAAAAGCCGCGGATAGTAATGAAAGATTTGTTTAGATTTGTTTTTTGCCACTTTAAATTTCATGCCACATTAACTGGAATTCCACCTTAAAAGCACTGTTTCTGCTATTATTGATGTGTTTTAGTAGGAGTGTGCGAGTACTGTGAATTTGTCGAATTCCACCTTAAATTTCTACATTTCCACTTTAATTGTCTAGAATTCCACCTTAAATTTCTAGAATTCTACCTTAAAAGCACTGTTATTGCTGTTATTTCTTTGTTTGTGTGTGGGTACTGTGAATTTCTGGAATTCCATCTTAAATTTCTAGAATTCCACCTTAAAAGCACTGTTATTGCTGTGTTTTAGTGTAAGTGTGTGAGTACTGGAAATTCCTAGAAATCCACCATAAATTTCTAAAATTCTACATGAAATTTCTAGAATTCAACCTTCAAAGCACTGTTCCTGCTGTTATTGCTGTGTTTTAGTCTGAGTGGGTGAGTACTGTGAATTTGTCGAATTCCACCTTAAATTTCTACATTTCCACTTTATTTGGCTAGAATTCCACCTTAAATTTCTAGAATTTTACCTTAAAAGCACTGTTATTGCTGTTATTTCTTTGTTTGTGTGTGGGTACTGTGAATTTCTGGAATTCCATCTTAAATTTCTAGAATTCCACCTTAAAAGCACTGTTATTGCTGTGTTTTAGTGTAAGTGTGTGAATACAGGAAATTTCTAGAAATCCGCCATAAATTTCTAAAATTCTACATGAAATTTCTAGAATTCAACCTTCAAAGCAATGTTCCTGCTGTTATTGCCGTGTTTTAGTCTGAGTTTGTGAGTACTGTGAATTTGTCAAATTCCACCTTAAATTTCTACATTTCCACTTTAATTGTCTAGAATTCCACCTTAAATTTCTAGAATTCTACCTTAAAAGCACTGTTCCTGCTGTTGTTTCTTTGTTTGTGTGTGGGTACTGTGAATTTCTGGAATTCCATCTTAAATTTCGAGAATTCCACCTTAAAAGCACTGTTATTGCCGTGTTTTAGAGTAAGTGTGTGAGTACTGGAAATTTCTAGAAATCTGCCATAAATTTCTAAAATTCTACATGAAATTTCTAGAATTCTACATGAAATTTCTAGAATTCAACCTTCAAAGCACTGTTCCTGCTGTTATTTCTTTGTTTGTGTGTGGGTACTGTGAATTTCTGGAATTCCACCTTAAAAGCACTGTTATTGCTGTGTTTTAGTGTAAGTGTGTGAGTACTGGAAATTTCTAGAAATCCGCCATAAATTTCTAAAATTCTACATGAAATTTCTAGAATTCAACCTTCAAAGCAATGTTCCTGCTGTTATTGCAGTTTTTAGCATGAGTTTGTGAGTACTGTGAATTGGTCGAATTCCACCTTAAATTTCTACATTTCCACTTTAATTGTCTAGAATTCCACATTCAATTTCTAAAATTCTACCTTAAAAGCACTGTTCCTGCTGTTATGTCTTTGTTTGTGTGTGGATACTGTGAATTTCTGGAATTCCATCTTAAATTTCGAGAATTCTACCTTAAAAGCACTGTTATTGCTGTTATTTCTTTGTTTGTGTGTGGATACTGTGAATTTCTGGAATTCCATCTTAAATTTCGAGAATTCCACCTTAAAAGCACTGTTATTGCCGTGTTTTAGAGTAAGTGTGTGAGTACTGGAAATTTCTAGAAATCCGCCATAAATTTCTAAAATTCTACATGAAATTTCTAGAATTCAACCTTCAAAGCACTGTTCCTGCTGTTATTGCTGCGTTTTAGTCTGAGTGGGTGAGTACTGTGAATTTGTCGAATTCCACCTTAAATTTCTACATTTCCATTTTAATTGTCTAGAATTCCACCTTAAATTTCTAGAATTCTACCTTAAAAGCACTGTTATTGCTGTTATTTCTTTGTTTGTGTGTGGGCACTGTGAATTTCAGGAATTCCATCTTAAATTTCTAGAATTCCACCTTAAAAGCACTGTTATTGCTGTGTTTTAGTGTAAGTGTGTGAGTACTGGAAATTTCTAGAAATCTGCCATAAATTTCTAAAATTCCCGCTGTTATTTCGATGTTTGTGTGTGCGTGTGAATTTCTGAAAGTCCACCTTAAATTTCTAGAATTCCACCTTAAAAAAAAAAAAATTACACAATTCAATTCAGGTCTAAAATATTATCTGTAAACACGTATTCTGTGTTCTCTTCTCTTCACCCACTCGAAACCCAAACAGACCTTCATTAAGGTCTTACAGACTGTAGTTATAAACTCCATCTGTTGTTTATTTTTTAAATAAACAATCAATTTTCCACATTCAAAGTGGAGACACTTTACTGCAATAACTGTAACCATATTATACATCATAATTTCACTCGTCGGACTCTCTGTATGCCTGCGTGCTTTCATGGGAAGTGGGATTCTACAGACGAGTCATAGTTAAATAAAGAAGAAGCATTTGGACACCAAACCAAATTTTGAGTGAGCGAGTACATCTGAGGTAAGATAAACTGTATGAATCTGCTTTTGTTTATTGCAGACCTATTTATTTTAATGTACACTTACTAAATGTCATGGGATCAGTCTCCCGTCCCCAAGGTATTTAGAAGTATTTGCCCTCTGCATTTCATCTATCCATGCAGTGAAACACCCACATATACACAAACAGGGGGCAGTGGTGGGCAGCCCTATCCACAGGGCCTGGGAGTAGTGGGTTAGGTGTCTTGCTCAAAGGCAGTTCAGTCATGTCCTGTCAGTTCCTGGGATCAAAGCAGCAACCTTCCTGCCACAAGGCTGGCTCCCTAACAGCCAACCCCCAAATCCACTGTGTTCTGATTGGTCAGCTGCCAAAGCAGTTGTATCCCTACACATTACCACCAAATTGCAAATTCCAGATGAGCAATATCACAGATTTTCTATACAATCCAATGGCAAATAATACCAAGGCAGATATACCAATACTGATACTTTAAAGTGTCTGATTTTCAGCTGTATCAAAATTATAACAGATAGTCTGACATTAGAAATGAAAAATCAGAGTTCCCTCTCAGCTGAAGCTTACAGTTCATTGCAGCTGTAACGTTACATCTTAAAATCATGAACCCACTTCCACATGTGAACATTGTTCGACTTCTTGTACTTGAAGTCGAATGAGATTCACCATTGTCGGTAAACGTGGGCCTGAAGTTGATGGGAAAAACCATTAAAACCATTATAACACAATAAAATCAGCTGGCATTTTATCCTCATTTGCAAAGAAGCCTACAGCCGAGGACTGGGTCTACACCTTACTGCTGGCTGGTGAACCCGGGCTCACAAGATGTATTTTATATTCATCAGTATTTGTTTAATCTGTCTGAAAATCGACGACAGAAGGCTAAATGATATTATGGCTGAATGACTGTTCCTCCTTGCTCAGTGGACGAAAGGGAGCCATTATAAATATTAATAAAATTAAAGTATTGAAGTATTTTTATTAGACATACACACCTTATCGTAGAGGACAGTTGATCCTCTGCCTGTCGGACTTTCCTCATCCTGAGGTTTTCCAGCATTGGTGGTATAGTAGTGAGTAGGGCTGTGTATTGGCAAGAACCTGACGATACGATATGTATTGTGATACAGCGGCCACGATTTAGTATATTGTGATATATTGCGATACTGCAAGCAAAGCTATATATTGCAATTTTTCAAATCCTACTATTAAAACACACCACTATATAAACATGTTTACCAATGCTCAGAATAGCATTGCGCCCTTGTGCTGCTTGTTAATGTTTGAGTGGAGCTGAAAATGGATTACAACACTGCCATCTAGTGGTCAGAGGTTTAAACACAACACAAAATGATTCACTGTACGCCAGGAATCTGTGTATCGATACTGTGTTTTTGAGAATCGATACAGTATCACTAAACACAATATCCCGATATTCGATATTTTCGATATTTTCTTACACCCCTAGTGATGAGCATAGCTGACTTTTAGGCAGTTGACCCAGATTTGATTCCCGGCCAGCGCAGCAGTTTTAAATATAGAAAATACACACCATCAAAAATTCACTGGAGCTATTACCCCTACAATCTGTGCTGAAATATGAAAAAACACTGAAACCTATAAAGCAGAGAGCAGAGTGAGTTTGGACTATGAGCTCCAATAAAACCTGATATCTGGAGCACACAAACATAAGTTTTATTAAAACATACTTGTGCTGAATCTACTATACTGCGTATTCCTGTATAGCTGTAACATTCACTCCTGGAGTATTTTAACACCAGCTGTGATATTACAGAGCATCTGAGCAGGATTAGTGCAATACCTGTGTAAAGTGCAAGGTGTGTGTATTCAGAGCTGGTGAGTTTGTGTGGAATGCAGTGATTCCCTCTGGATTGTAGGACTTCCCTCAGCCAGGTGTCAATGTAGCGTTGGTTTATTTAGGACTAACACAGTTGTGTGGAATGTAGGCAGTGTTCCCCTCTGGTTTGTGAGACTTTCCTATTCCAGCTGTGTCCCAGCGTTGGTGGTATAGTGGTGAGCATAGCTGCCTTCCAAGCAGTTGACCCGGGTTCGATTCCCGGCCAACGCAGCACTTTTAAAACTACAAAATGAACACCATCACAAAACTTATATCCAGGATCTATTCAGATTTGTGGCTGATGTGAAAAAGCCATGAGAAGATCGTAATTGTGGGCTACACTTAAACCTATAAAGCCGGAGTTTGAATTATGTGCTAGATTAAAACCTGATCTGTTGAATTAAAACAGACTTGTGTAACATCTACTAAAATACGTATTCCTGTATAGCTGTAACATTCACTCCTGGAGCATTTTAACACCAGCTGTGCTATTACAGAATATCTTGTGCAGGGTTAGTGCAATACCTGGATCAGCCGCTAGAGGGTAAGGTAAGCAATGTAAGGTGTGTGTATTCAGAGCTGGCGAGTTTGTGTGGAATGCAGTGATTCCCTCTGGGCTGTAGGACCTTCCTCACGAACTCACTTCACAGCGTTGGTGGTATAGTGGTGAGCATAGCTGCCTTCCAAGCAGTTGACCCGGGTTCGATTCCCGGCCAACGCAGCACTTTTAAAACTACAAAATAAACATCATCAAAAACACTAGGCGTCTTCAGGATGTATTCCAATTACAACCAGTTCACTGCTCACTTGTGGCTGATGTGAAAAAGCCTTCAGAAGATCGTAAATGTGGGCTACACTTAAACCTATAAAGCAGACTGAGTGTACTGTTTTTGTTGGAGTTTGGATTATGTGCTAGATTAAAAACCGATATCTAGAGTTAACACAAAAAAATCTTAGCACAAGTATTCACTCCTAGAGCATTTTAACATTAGCTGTGATATTACAGGACATCTGTTCAGGGTTAGTGCAATACCTGGATGAACCGCTATAGGGTGTTTAAGGTGTGTGTTCAGAGTTGGTAGGTTTGTATAGAAGGCAGTGATTGCCTCTTTTTAATTTTTAATTTTTAATTTAAAAAAATGTAATTTTATTTACTTCACATACAATATATTATACTTTATATATTTTTTTATTTCGTTTTGTTATCTTTATCTATTGGTGACTGGAGGAACAGCAAAGTAAGAATTTCCTTTTACAGTGTAATTGTTGGTTTTTGCTGTGCATATAACAATAAAACTAATCCACTACAAAATACACACTGAAACAGTATGTAGACACTGAGGTAAAGGGTATATTCCCGTTACAACGTGTCAAAACCTGGTCTACCCTGAAGCCTAGAAAGCTGAGTGAAAGCACTTTCCAATTGCAATTTAAACCTGGTATCTGCAGTTAGCACAACAAATCCTATGAAAAAAGACATCAGTTTCATTAAAACACAATTGTATAGAATTTACTGTACTATATTTTGTATAGCTGTAACATGCAGTCCTAGAGCATTTTTACATCAGCCGTGATATTATAGGGCTTTATCCTGTGCAGGGTTAGTGCAATACCTGGATCAACCGCTAGAGGGAGACAATGTAAGGTGTGTGTATTCAGAGCTGGCGAGTTTGAGTGGAATGCAGTGGTTCCCTCTGGATTATAGGACTTTCCTCAGGAAAGCGGCTTGAGCGTTGGTGGTATAGTGGTGAGCATAGCTGCCTTCCAAGCAGTTGACCCGGGTTCGATTCCCGGCCAACGCAAAGACTTTTAAAGATTCAAAATTAGCACAATCAAAACTGGCATATCCAGGATCGATTCCGATTACAATCAGTTCACTGCACATCTGCGGAAGATCACAAACCTGGCCTACGATGAAAGCTGTAAAGCAGAGAGCAGGTTGAGTGTGTTATCTTACTTGGAGTTTGGATTTTGTGCTAGAATAAAACCTGATATCTGAAGTTAGCACAAAACATACTTGTGTAACATCTACTATAATACGTATTCCTGTATTTGCTGTAATTTTTTGGGCAGTGTTAGTGCAATACCGGGATCAGCCGCTAGAGTGTATGAAGGTGTAGAGAATGTAAGGTGTGTATTCAAAGCTGGCGAGTTTGTGTGGAATGCAGTGATTCCCTCTGGGCTGTAGGACTTTCCTCAAATCTGCTTCTGAAAAAAATTGAAACAGTTCTTGTGTTTTCTGTGTAATCTGGTTATTTTCAGTCTCAACCAATCACAGTGAAGCTCATCAATATTAATGAGGTGCTCCGTCAGAAACACATGCAAATCGAGCACAAGCGCTTTAAATCTGTTTCGTTTCACGTACATGACAACACAAAGATGTGTTTAGTGGGAAAATAACGGAGTAGAAATTGTGAAATTTGTACAATATTTGATTTTTAAATGCAAAGAAAGTTTCCCAGTCGACCAATCAGAATGGAGCTCATTAATATTAATAAGATTTAAAGACACAGTAAAGGAGACGCTGCTGTAAATTAATGCTTGGACTGATTTCTGTTGCATAAAGTCACAGACTAAATAAAATGCAGGGAAAGACTAAATAAAGTCTGATTCCGAGACTGCTAATCTCTCTCTGAGCCCATCAGGCGAAGTGAAAACGCCGTGCGTTGGTGGTATAGTGGTGAGCATAGCTGCCTTCCAAGCAGTTGACCCGGGTTCGATTCCCGGCCAACGCAGCACTTTTAAAACTACAAAATAAACATCATCAAAAACTCTAGGCGTCTACAGGATGTATTCTAATTACAATCACTTGTGGCTGATGTGAAAAAGCCTTCAGAAGATCGTAAATGTGGGCTACACTTAAACCTATAAAGCAGACTGAGTGTACTGTTTTAGTTGAGTTTGGATTATGTGCTAGATTAAAACCTGATATCTAGAGTTAGCCCAAAAATCTGTTTTATTAAAACAGACTTGTGTAACATCTACTATAATACGTATTCCTGTAAAGCTGTAACATTCACTCCTGGAGCATTTTAACACCAGCCGTGACATTACAGAACATCTTGTGCAGGGTTAGTGCAATACCTGGATCAGCCGCTAGAGGGAGACAATGTAAGGTGTGTGTATTCAGAGTTGGGGAGTTTGTGTGGAATGCAGTGATTCCCTCTGGGCTGTAGGACCTTCCTCACGAATTCGTTTCACAGCGTTGGTGGTATAGTGGTGAGCATAGCTGCCTTCCAAGCAGTTGACCCGGGTTCGATTCCCGGCCAACGCAGCACTTTTAAAACTACAAAATAAACATCATCAAAAACACTAGGCGTCTTCAGGATGTATTCCAATTACAACCAGTTCACTGCTCACTTGTGGCTGATGTGAAAAAGCCTTCAGAAGATCGTAAATGTGGGCTACACTTAAACCTATAAAGCAGACTGAGTGTACTGTTTTTGTTGGAGTTTGGATTATGTGCTAGATTAAAAACTGATATCTAGAGTTAACACAAAAAATCTTAGCACAAGTATTCACTCCTAGAGCATTTTAACATTAGCTGTGATATTACAGGACATCTGTTCAGGGTTAGTGCAATACCTGGATGAACCGCTATAGGGTGTTTAAGGTGTGTTCAGAGTTGGTAGGTTTGTATAGAAGGCAGTGATTGCCTCTTTTTATTTTTTTTTTTTAATTTTAAAAAATGTAATTTTATTTACTTCACATACAATATATTATACTTTATATATTTTGTATATTTTTTTATTTCGTTTTGTTATCTTTATCTATTGGTGACTGGAGGAACAGCAAAGTAAGAATTTCCTTTTACAGTGTAATTGTTGGTTTTTGCTGTGCATATAACAATAAAACTAATCCACTACAAAATACACACTGAAACAGTATGTAGACACTGAGGTAAAGGGTATATTCCCGTTACAACGTGTCAAAACCTGGTCTACCCTGAAGCCTAGAAAGCTGAGTGAAAGCACTTTCCAATTGCAATTTAAACCTGGTATCTGCAGTTAGCACAACAAATCCTATGAAAAAAGACATCAGTTTCATTAAAACACAATTGTATAGAATTTACTGTACTATATTTTGTATAGCTGTAACATGCAGTCCTAGAGCATTTTTACATCAGCCGTGATATTATAGGGCTTTATCCTGTGCAGGGTTAGTGCAATACCTGGATTAACCGCTACAGGGAGACAATATAAGGTGGGTATTCAGAGCTGGCAAGTTTATGTTGAATGCAGTGGTTCCCTCTGGATTATAGGACTTTCCTCAGGAAAGCGGCTTGAGCGTTGGTGGTATAGTGGTGAGCATAGCTGCCTTCCAAGCAGTTGACCCGGGTTCGATTCCCGGCCAACGCAGCACTTTTAAAACTACAAAATAAACATCATCAAAAACACTAGGCGTCTTCAGGATGTATTCCAATTACAACCAGTTCACTGCTCACTTGTGGCTGATGTGAAAAAGCCTTCAGAAGATCGTAAATGTGGGCTACACTTAAACCTATAAAGCAGACTGAGTGTACTGTTTTTGTTGGAGTTTGGATTATGTGCTAGATTAAAAACTGATATCTAGAGTTAACACAAAAAATCTTAGCACAAGTATTCACTCCTAGAGCATTTTAACATTAGCTGTGATATTACAGGACATCTGTTCAGGGTTAGTGCAATACCTGGATGAACCGCTATAGGGTGTTTAAGGTGTGTGTTCAGAGTTGGTAGGTTTGTATAGAAGGCAGTGATTGCCTCTTTTTAATTTTTTATTTTTAATTTTAAAAAATGTAATTTTATTTACTTCACATACAATATATTATACTTTATATATTTTTTTATTTCGTTTTGTTATCTTTATCTATTGGTGACTGGAGGAACAGCAAAGTAAGAATTTCCTTTTACAGTGTAATTGTTGGTTTTTGCTGTGCATATAACAATAAAACTAATCCACTACAAAATACACACTGAAACAGTATGTAGACACTGAGGTAAAGGGTATATTCCCGTTACAACGTGTCAAAACCTGGTCTACCCTGAAGCCTAGAAAGCTGAGTGAAAGCACTTTCCAATTCCAATTTAAACCTGGTATCTGCAGTTAGCACAACAAATCCTATGAAAAAAGACATCAGTTTCATTAAAACACAATTGTATAGAATTTACTGTACTATATTTTGTATAGCTGTAACATGCAGTCCTAGAGCATTTTTACATCAGCCGTGATATTATAGGGCTTTATCCTTTGCAGGGTTAGTGCAATACCTGGATCAACCGCTAGAGGGAGACAATATAAGGTGGATATTCAGAGCTGGCAAGTTTATGTGGAATGCAGCGATTCCCTCTGGATTGTAGGACTTTCCTCAGCACGTTTATATAAGCGTTGGTGGTATAGTGGTGAGCATAGCTGCCTTCCAAGCAGTTGACCCGGGTTCGATTCCCGGCCAACGCAAAGACTTTTAAAGATTCAAAATTAGCACAATCAAAACTGGCATATCCAGGATCGATTCCGATTACAATCAGTTCACTGCACATCTGCGGAAGATCACAAACCTGGCCTACGATGAAAGCTGTAAAGCAGAGAGCAGGTTGAGTGTGTTATCTTACTTGGAGTTTGGATTTTGTGCTAGAATAAAACCTGATATCTGAAGTTAGCACAAAACATACTTGTGTAACATCTACTATAATACGTATTCCTGTATTTGCTGTAATTTTTTGGGCAGTGTTAGTGCAATACCGGGATCAGCCGCTAGAGTGTATGAAGGTGTAGAGAATGTAAGGTGTGTATTCAAAGCTGGCGAGTTTGTGTGGAATGCAGTGATTCCCTCTGGGCTGTAGGACTTTCCTCAAATCTGCTTCTGAAAAAAATTGAAACAGTTCTTGTGTTTTCTGTGTAATCTGGTTATTTTCAGTCTCAACCAATCACAGTGAAGCTCATCAATATTAATGAGGTGCTCCGTCAGAAACACATGCAAATCGAGCACAAGCGCTTTAAATCTGTTTCGTTTCACGTACATGACAACACAAAGATGTGTTTAGTGGGAAAATAACGGAGTAGAAATTGTGAAATTTGTACAATATTTGATTTTTAAATGCAAAGAAAGTTTCCCAGTCGACCAATCAGAATGGAGCTCATTAATATTAATAAGATTTAAAGACACAGTAAAGGAGACGCTGCTGTAAATTAATGCTTGGACTGATTTCTGTTGCATAAAGTCACAGACTAAATAAAATGCAGGGAAAGACTAAATAAAGTCTGATTCCGAGACTGCTAATCTCTCTCTGAGCCCATCAGGCGAAGTGAAAACGCCGTGCGTTGGTGGTATAGTGGTGAGCATAGCTGCCTTCCAAGCAGTTGACCCGGGTTCGATTCCCGGCCAACGCAGCACTTTTAAAACTACAAAATAAACATCATCAAAAACTCTAGGCGTCTACAGGATGTATTCTAATTACAATCACTTGTGGCTGATGTGAAAAAGCCTTCAGAAGATCGTAAATGTGGGCTACACTTAAACCTATAAAGCAGACTGAGTGTACTGTTTTAGTTGAGTTTGGATTATGTGCTAGATTAAAACCTGATATCTAGAGTTAGCCCAAAAATCTGTTTTATTAAAACAGACTTGTGTAACATCTACTATAATACGTATTCCTGTAAAGCTGTAACATTCACTCCTGGAGCATTTTAACACCAGCCGTGACATTACAGAACATCTTGTGCAGGGTTAGTGCAATACCTGGATCAGCCGCTAGAGGGAGACAATGTAAGGTGTGTGTATTCAGAGTTGGGGAGTTTGTGTGGAATGCAGTGATTCCCTCTGGGCTGTAGGACCTTCCTCACGAATTCGTTTCACAGCGTTGGTGGTATAGTGGTGAGCATAGCTGCCTTCCAAGCAGTTGACCCGGGTTCGATTCCCGGCCAACGCAGCACTTTTAAAACTACAAAATAAACATCATCAAAAACACTAGGCGTCTTCAGGATGTATTCCAATTACAACCAGTTCACTGCTCACTTGTGGCTGATGTGAAAAAGCCTTCAGAAGATCGTAAATGTGGGCTACACTTAAACCTATAAAGCAGACTGAGTGTACTGTTTTTGTTGGAGTTTGGATTATGTGCTAGATTAAAAACTGATATCTAGAGTTAACACAAAAAATCTTAGCACAAGTATTCACTCCTAGAGCATTTTAACATTAGCTGTGATATTACAGGACATCTGTTCAGGGTTAGTGCAATACCTGGATGAACCGCTATAGGGTGTTTAAGGTGTGTTCAGAGTTGGTAGGTTTGTATAGAAGGCAGTGATTGCCTCTTTTTATTTTTTTTTTTTAATTTTAAAAAATGTAATTTTATTTACTTCACATACAATATATTATACTTTATATATTTTGTATATTTTTTTATTTCGTTTTGTTATCTTTATCTATTGGTGACTGGAGGAACAGCAAAGTAAGAATTTCCTTTTACAGTGTAATTGTTGGTTTTTGCTGTGCATATAACAATAAAACTAATCCACTACAAAATACACACTGAAACAGTATGTAGACACTGAGGTAAAGGGTATATTCCCGTTACAACGTGTCAAAACCTGGTCTACCCTGAAGCCTAGAAAGCTGAGTGAAAGCACTTTCCAATTGCAATTTAAACCTGGTATCTGCAGTTAGCACAACAAATCCTATGAAAAAAGACATCAGTTTCATTAAAACACAATTGTATAGAATTTACTGTACTATATTTTGTATAGCTGTAACATGCAGTCCTAGAGCATTTTTACATCAGCCGTGATATTATAGGGCTTTATCCTGTGCAGGGTTAGTGCAATACCTGGATTAACCGCTACAGGGAGACAATATAAGGTGGGTATTCAGAGCTGGCAAGTTTATGTTGAATGCAGTGGTTCCCTCTGGATTATAGGACTTTCCTCAGGAAAGCGGCTTGAGCGTTGGTGGTATAGTGGTGAGCATAGCTGCCTTCCAAGCAGTTGACCCGGGTTCGATTCCCGGCCAACGCAGCACTTTTAAAACTACAAAATAAACATCATCAAAAACACTAGGCGTCTTCAGGATGTATTCCAATTACAACCAGTTCACTGCTCACTTGTGGCTGATGTGAAAAAGCCTTCAGAAGATCGTAAATGTGGGCTACACTTAAACCTATAAAGCAGACTGAGTGTACTGTTTTTGTTGGAGTTTGGATTATGTGCTAGATTAAAAACTGATATCTAGAGTTAACACAAAAAATCTTAGCACAAGTATTCACTCCTAGAGCATTTTAACATTAGCTGTGATATTACAGGACATCTGTTCAGGGTTAGTGCAATACCTGGATGAACCGCTATAGGGTGTTTAAGGTGTGTGTTCAGAGTTGGTAGGTTTGTATAGAAGGCAGTGATTGCCTCTTTTTAATTTTTTATTTTTAATTTTAAAAAATGTAATTTTATTTACTTCACATACAATATATTATACTTTATATATTTTTTTATTTCGTTTTGTTATCTTTATCTATTGGTGACTGGAGGAACAGCAAAGTAAGAATTTCCTTTTACAGTGTAATTGTTGGTTTTTGCTGTGCATATAACAATAAAACTAATCCACTACAAAATACACACTGAAACAGTATGTAGACACTGAGGTAAAGGGTATATTCCCGTTACAACGTGTCAAAACCTGGTCTACCCTGAAGCCTAGAAAGCTGAGTGAAAGCACTTTCCAATTGCAATTTAAACCTGGTATCTGCAGTTAGCACAACAAATCCTATGAAAAAAGACATCAGTTTCATTAAAACACAATTGTATAGAATTTACTGTACTATATTTTGTATAGCTGTAACATGCAGTCCTAGAGCATTTTTACATCAGCCGTGATATTATAGGGCTTTATCCTTTGCAGGGTTAGTGCAATACCTGGATCAACCGCTAGAGGGAGACAATATAAGGTGGATATTCAGAGCTGGCAAGTTTATGTGGAATGCAGCGATTCCCTCTGGATTGTAGGACTTTCCTCAGCACGGTTATATAAGCGTTGGTGGTATAGTGGTGAGCATAGCTGCCTTCCAAGCAGTTGACCCGGGTTCGATTCCCGGCCAACGCAGCACTTTTAAAACTACATAATACACCATCAAAACTTTATACATCCAGGTTAAAACACGTGTAACCTAATTGGTGAAGGATGGTCAATAAAATGTATATATTTGTGTTGTCGACAGGGTGACTCCTGGTTCCCATCACCACCACTGTGAAGAAACGCCAGTTTCTAGTTCACTCAAAAACACTCTGAATGACTCAAATGTTAGGAAACAATCGATGGAGTTTCCCTTTATATAGTATATTCATTTTCTGTGCTCATATCTGTCGTATGTTTTACTAAATGCTATTGTTACTACATTTTAAACTCCTTTTTATAACTTTCAATTTTGTAGTCGCGCTTTATTGATTTATCTTTTATCTTTGGTACTCCAGCAAGTATAGACCATTCAGCGCATGCGCAGTAGGACAGCAAGATTGTGATTGTAAACGTGTCTGTTTACTATCCAGTGTTGTGTTACTGTGTGAGTAAATCCTTAATAAAGCCAACTATCAACTTTGAGGTTAAATTCAAGGGTAATTGAGCGATATGTCGACATAACACATAGTTTATATAGATACATATGCGTATTATCCCAGCAAACACGGAGCTGTCACAACATCACTGCTAAATAACATTGTTTATGGTATTATAACTACCGTTTGGCAACCTAGCAAAATTCTACGGAGTCATATGAGATATAATAGAACGTGTAGAGGATTCTATAAAATATTCTATTAAAATTTTAAGCTGTGTTTTAAAAATAAGCGGGTTGGTTACATTTCCAAAGCAGCTACTACAATTCCCAGAATGCTCCTCGCCTCTCAGCCAATCAGAGGACCCAGGACGCCCATAATATCTGTCTGCAAAGCCGCAGTTACACCAGCCAGTAGCATCAGCGCATGCGCAGAAACTTCGTTTTCTTAGCGACTGTTAGATTCAACGGTTTTAACAGGTTTTCTATAAATGTGTGATACATTTTCGGATAAACGTCGTATTTTAAGCTTCGGGCCAAAACAAGTTTAATTAGAAAGTATACATTCGCGGGGTAAATATTACACCTATCCACAAACACAGTTATATAATTCCTCATAACGTTGTCACAACGTAGTGGTAACGTTTCCAGTGCGTTCTAAGGAATTACATTGTAACAGTCGCTAAGAAAACAAGTGCGTTCAAACCGCTGGCGTAAATCTAAAGAAAGCTATTATAAGACAGCGTCTTTGATTGGCTGAGGAGGATTCTGGGTATTGTAGTAGCTGCCTTGGAAACGTCACCAGCCAGCTGCCTTGGAAATGTAAAAGTGCGTACTTTTAAAGCACAGCGTGAAATGTGGATAAATACGAGTAACAAATATCAGACTGTGTTTTAATTATTCTTATACGTCATGTGTTAAAATCAACTGTAAAAGTTTAATAAAGCGCGTAAAGATGGAAACCGCTGCGTACCACGTGACCCGCAAGCGCTGATCATTACGGCAGTTCAAATCGCTTAGTGACTGTTTTCGTCGGAGTCATGGCGGCTTACGGAGGAACATTTGAAAGCGAGACGAAGATCTCCGAGAAAAAAGCAGAGAAGAGGAGAACCAGAGAGGAGGTTCTACAGCAGGTACATACAGGCAGAGCAGATACCCCTCTGTGTAACTAATGCTACAACAGCTGCGCGATAAATAAAACAATTATAGATGTTCTGTAACTACAGCTAGAACAGATCATCTGTTAGTAAAGCTAGAACAGATCATCTATAACTACAGCTAGAACAGATCATCTATAAGTAAAGCTAGAACAGATCATCTATTAGTAAAGCTAGAACAGATCATCTATAACTACAGCTAAAACAGATCATCTATAAGTAAAGCTAGAACAGATCATCTATAACTACAGCTAAAACAGGTCATCTATAAGTAAAGCTAGAACAGATCATCTATAACTACAGCTAAAACAGATCATCTATAAGTAAAGCTAGAACAGATCATCTATAACTACAGCTAAAACAGATCATCTATAAGTAAAGCTAGAACAGGTTATCTATAAGTAAAGCTAGAACAGGTTATCTATAAGTAAAGCTAGAACAGGTTATCTATAAGTAAAGCTAGAACAGGTTATCTATAAGTAAAGCTAGAACAGATCATCTATTGGTAAAGCTAGAACAGACCGCCTATAACTACGGCTGGCACAGATCATCTATAAGCAAAGCTAGAACAGATCATCCATAAGTAAAACTAGAACAGATCATCTATAAGCAAAGCTAGAACAGATCATCTATAAGCAAAGCTAGAACAGATCATCTATAAGTAAAACTAGAACAGATCATCTATAACTACAGCTAAAACAGATAATCTGTAAGTAAAACTAAAATGGACTGTCTATAACTTTAGCTCAAACAGATATATAAGTAAATGTAGAATCTCAGGTTAAATTAATCCTGTGCTAATAACCAAACTATAGAAATAATCCCTGATTATATTAACCTGTACTGTTGAGCAAGATGTAGCAGTAACTCCAGATTCAGTGAAGAGCTGCAGGATTTTGTGCTCTGTCTCTTGTGCTGGTTTTCAAGCTTCCAGACTGTGGTGATGTTTCTACTGAATGATGGTAAAGCGAGGGCCGCAGTGCTCGGGAAAGTGAACACACTGAATGTGGTGCTAAGTGCATGTGTGAATCATCATGCTCACCTCAATATGTGGCATCGCTAAAAAGTAAAACTAGTTCGATACAGATACACAGATAGATGGTACAGCATCAGAGGCCACCACAGTTTTAGCATGGTTTCGTTTTTTAATCAGATCTTTTAGCAAATATCCAATGCCAGAGCAAATCCTACAGCAGTTAGCTAGAGTAGGTTCGTAACCATGTCAGTAAACCCAAAGGACATCCTCCAGCAGGTGACTAATGCTAGAGGAGGTTCTCGATCATGTAAATAAAATGAGAGCAGATCCTCCAGCAGGTCACTAATGCTAGAGGAGGTTCTCGATCATGTAAATAAAATGAGAGCGGATCCTCCAGCAGGTCACTAATGCTAGAGGAGGTTCTCAATCATGTCAAGAAAATCAGAGCAGATCCTCCAGCAGGTCACTAATGCTAGAGGAGGTTCTCAATCATGTAAATAAAAACAGAGCAGATCCTCCAGCAGGTCACCAATGCTAGAGGAGGTTCTCGATCATGTTAGTAAACCCAAAGCAGATCCTCCAGCAGGTGACTAATGCTAGAGGAGGTTCTCGATCATGTAAATAAAATGAGAGCGGATCCTCCAGCAGGTCACTAATGCTAGAGGAGGTTCTGGATCATGTAAATAAAAACAGAGCAGATCCTCCAGCAGGTCACTAATGTTGGAGGAGGTTCTCGATCATGTAAATAAAACCAGAACAGGTCCTCCAGCAGGTCACTAATGCTAGAGGAGGTTCTTGATCATGTAAATAAAACCAGAGCAGATCCTCCAGCAGGTCACTAATGCTGGAGGAGGTTCTTGATCATGTAAATAAAACCAGAGCAGATCCTCCAGCAGATCCTCCTGCAGGCTGCAGGTCACTAATGCTAGAGGAGGTTCTCGATCATGTAAGTAAAACCAGAGCAGATCCTCCAGCAGGTCACTAATGCTAGAGGAGGTTCTCGATCACGTAAGTAAAACCAGAGCAGATCCTCCATCAGGTCACTAATGCTGGAGGAGGTTCTCGATCATGTAAGTAAAACCAGAGCAGATCCTCCGTCAGGTCACTAATGCTGGAGGAGGTTCTCGATCATGGAAATAAAACCAGAGCAGATCCTCCATCAGGTCACTAATGCTAGAGGAGGTTCTCGATCATGTAAATAAAACCAGAGCAGATCCTCCAGCAGGTCACTAATGCTAGAGCAGATCTTTATATATCTTGTGCAAAAAATGAGACATACAAGTTTCCACAGTTTATACTAGTCCTGCACTAGTAAACAGTTATATTAATCCTCGGTTATTAAAAGAGCTGTATAAATAACCTCATGGTATTATACTAATTCTGTCTTATTGAACGAGCTACAGAAATAAGTTACATTAATCATGCATTATTAAACAGACTACAGAAAAAATTATTATCATTAATAATGCTGTTAAACAAACTTTAAATATATCCTCAGGTTATATTAATCCCGTGCTATAAAACAAACTACAGAAATAATCTCAGGTTATATTAATCTATTGATACTAAAATAATTGTAAAATAACCCCAGGTTAAATTAATCCTGTACTATTAAACAAACTATAAAAAAATCTCATATTAATATCTTACTACCAAATGAATTGTAAAAATAACAACAGGTTATATTAATCCTGTGCTATTAAACGAAATACAAAAATAATCTCAGGTTATATCTTGCTACTAAATTAACTGTAAAAATAACCCCAGGTTATATAAATCATGTGCTAATAACCAAACTATAGAAATAATCTCAGGTTATATTAATCCTATGCTAATAACCAAGCTATAGAAATAATCTCAGGTTATATTAATCCTATGCTAATAACCAAGATATAGAAATAATCTCAGGTTATATTAATCCTATGCTAATAACCAAGCTATAGAAATAATCTCAGGCTATATTAATCCTATGCTAATAACCAAGCTATAGAAATAATCTCAGGCTATATTAATATATTGCTACTAAATGAACTGTAAAAATAACCCCAGGTTATATTAATCCTTTGCTAATAACCAAGCTATAGAAATAATCTCAGGTTATATTAATATATTGCTACTATATGAACTGTAAAAATAACCCCAGGTTAAATTAATTCTGTGCTAATAACCAAGCTATAGAAATAATCTCAGGTTATATTAATCCTATGCTAATAACCAAGCTATAGAAATAATCTCAGGTTATATTAATCCTATGCTAATAACTGAGCTATAGAAATAATCTCAGGTTATATTAATATATTGCTACTAAATGAACTGTAAAAATAACCCCAGGTTAAATTAATTCTGTGCTAATAACCAAGCTATAGAAATAATCTCAGGTTATATTAATCCTATGCTAATAACCAAGCTATAGAAATAATCTCAGATTATATTAATATATTGCTACTATATGAACTGTAAAAATAACCCCAGGTTAAATTAATTCTGTGCTAATAACCAAGCTATAGAAATAATCCCTGATTATATTAACCTGTACTGTTGAGCAAGATGTAGCAGTAACTCCAGATTCAGTGAAGAGCTGCAGGATTTTGTGCTCTGTCTCTTGTGCTGGTTTTCTTTGGCCTGCAGTTTCCAGACTGTGGTGATGTTTCTACTGAATGATGGTAAAGCGAGGGCCGCAGTGCTCTGGAAAGTGAACTCTCTCTCTCTCTCTCTCCCTCCCTCCCTCCCTCCAGGCAAAGAAGAAGTATGAGAATGAGGAGCGAAGGGAGGCGGAGAGGAAGGCTCGTGGTGAACACACCTGGATGCTGCCGGAACTTGACCAGCGGCTGCAGCAGATTGGTCAGGTGAGGTGATGGTAACTGCGCTCAAAGCTCTGAACGTTGGTGCCACCTGCTGGTCAAATTGGTGTACATGCAAATTAGACCTGAATTAACAGACATGTAATTGCTGGAGAGACCAAATCCTGAAGGTATATTATTGTGTTTTGTAGTGATGGACAGATGAGTGGAAAAGAAGTATTGTAACATGTTACGTTCATATGTAAAGGTTTTTTTTCCTTCTCCTGTAAAGCTGTTTTTAGTAGTACTGAATTACGACCGCTGATTGGAGATCAGTATGTCAGACCTGCCAACCTGTACGCATTTTGGGAGGCAAGTATGCTGTGATTCGTCACTCCAAAGTACTCAAAACGTGCACATGCAGTACTCAGATTTAACAGCAAGAGGCAGCAGCGTCCAGCCTTCTGAAAAACTAAAGACCACCCAGTGTAGCGCTGAGTTGCTTTCCTAAATATCAGGCAGGGTAATGTCAGACATTTCAAGAGAAAAGGTTTTATTGCTCCTGTTCTCTCATCACCTCCTGTGTCTGGTTCCTTCATTGAGGATTGTCCTTTTAACTGCTTCACACAGATAAACAGACTGGGTGGGATGTGAAAGGCTGCAAATGTTTATTAAATAGATTTTAAAATGGTGTTTATATACCATATGTTTTCATATTTCATTGGTCATTTTTTGCCTAAGAATTTAATTCAATTATGTTTTACTGTTCTTACTTGACCTATAAAATGTATCTATAAAATGTTTTTGCTCATCATGCGCTGTAAATTTGCACACAGATATTTATGTGACCAGACATTTCACATGGTTGCTAAACTTTAAAGGCCTCATTTTTAATTGAAAGCTCACTGTAATATGTAAACATTAGTAAGGTTTTAAAATGTAAAATCACTCTAGAGTAAATACAATCATTGTTTTTGTCACAGTCACGTTTCACATCTATTCACACTGCAGCAGTTTGGCCACACCCATTAATCTTATAACAGTTTAGCCCCACCCATTCAGCCTACAGCAGTTTATCTCCACCCATTCAGCCTACAGCAGTTTATCTCCACCCATTCAGCCTACAGCAGTTTATCTCCACCCGTTCAGCCTACAGCAGTTTATCTCCACCCATTCAGCCTACAGCAGTTTATCTCCACCCGTTCAGCCTACAGCAGTTTATCTCCACCCGTTCAGCCTACAGCAGTTTATCTTCACCCATTCAGCCTACAGCAGTTTATCTTCACCCGTTCAGCCTACAGCAGTTTATCTTCACCCGTTCAGCCTACAGCAGTTTATCTTCACCCATTCAGCCTACAGCAGTTTATCTCCGCCCATTCAGCCTACAGCAGTTTATCTCCACCCATTCAGCCTACAGCAGTTTATCTCCACCCATTCAGCCTACAGCAGTTTATCTCCACCCATTCAGCCTACAGCAGTTTATCTCCACCCATTCAGCCTACAGCAGTTTATCTCCACCCATTCAGCCTACAGCAGTTTATCTCCACCCGTTCAGCCTACAGCAGTTTATCTCCACCCATTCAGCCTACAGCAGTTTATCTCCACCCGTTCAGCCTACAGCAGTTTATCTCCACCCGTTCAGCCTACAGCAGTTTATCTCCACCCGTTCAGCCTACAGCAGTTTATCTCCACCCGTTCAGCCTACAGCAGTTTATCTTCACCCGTTCAGCCTACAGCAGTTTATCTTCACCCATTCAGCCTACAGCAGTTTATCTCCGCCCATTCAGCCTACAGCAGTTTAGCCTCACCCATTCAGCCTACAGCAGTTTAGCCTCACCCATTCAGTCTACAGCAGTTTATCTTCACCCATTCAGCCTACAGCAGTTTATCTCCGCCCATTCAGCCTACAGCAGTTTAGCCTCACCCATTCAGCCTACAGCAGTTTATCTTCACCCGTTCAGCCTACAGCAGTTTATCTCCACCCATTCAGCCTACAGCAGTTTATCTCCGCCCATTCAGCCTACAGCAGTTTATCTCCGCCCATTCAGTCTACTGCAGTTTATCTCCACCCATTTAGCCTACAGCAGTTCATCTCCACCCATTCAGCCTACTGCAGTTTAGCCTCACCCATTCAGTCTACTGCAGTTTATCTCCACCCATTCAGCCTACAGCAGTTTATCTTCACCCGTTCAGCCTACAGCAGTTTATCTTCACCCATTCAGCCTACAGCAGTTTATCTCCACCCATTCAGCCTACAGCAGTTTATCTCCGCCCATTCAGCCTACAGCAGTTTAGCCTCACCCATTCAGTCTACAGCAGTTTAGCCTCACCCATTCAGTCTACAGCAGTTTATCTCCACCCATTCAGCCTACAGCAGTTTATCTCCACCCATTCAGCCTACAGCAGTTTATCTCCACCCATTCAGCCTACAGCAGTTTATCTCCACCCATTTAGCCTACAGTAGTTCATCTCCACCCATTCAGCCTACAGCAGTTTATCTTCACCCATTCAGCCTACAGCAGTTTATCTCCACCCATTCAGCCTACAGCAGTTTATCTCCACCCATTCAGCCTACAGCAGTTTATCTCCACCCATTTAGCCTACAGCAGTTCATCTCCACCCATTCAGCCTACAGCAGTTTATCTTCACCCATTCAGCCTACAGCAGTTTATCTCCACCCATTCAGCCTACAGCAGTTTAGCTCCACCCATTTAGCCTACAGCAGTTTATCTTCACCCATTCAGCCTATAGCAGTTTATCTCCACCCATTCAGCCTACAGCAGTTTATCTTCACCCATTCAGCCTACAGCAGTTTATCTCCACCCATTCAGCCTACAGCAGTTTATCTTCACCCATTCAGCCTACAGCAGTTTATCTTCACCCATTCAGCCTACAGCAGTTTATCTTCACCCATTCAGCCTACAGCAGTTTATCTTCACCCATTCAGCCTACAGCAGTTTATCTTCACCCATTCAGCCTACAGCAGTTTATCTTCACCCATTCAGTCTACAGCAGTTTAGCTCCACCCATTCAGCCTACAGCAGTTTAGCTCCACCCATTTAGCCTACTGCAGTTAATCTCCACCTATTTAGCCTCTCGGAACATCCAGCTTTTATTTCTCGGAAATGATTCAGTACTGGATTGGAAATTTTGCAACAGAATCAAGCGTGAGCGTAAGTTTGTGTTATATGATCATTCGCTCATAACAGTTATGATTTGTGCTGTGTTCTCCTTTTAGGAGCATTTGGTGAAAGATAAGAAGAAGAAGAAAAAGGAGAAATCTAAGAAGAAGAAAAAGGAAAAGAAGAAGAAAGAGAAGAAGGAAAAAGCAAAATGTCAGGAGGGGGACGGCTCATCTGACAGCTCGGAGGTCAAACGCAGCAGAAAATAATCTAATGTTTATAGTGCCTCTGTGTGTTTGTTTACAGCTTTATTGGAGCTTCTTGATGATTGTTTACATGTTCAGCTCATCTCCCTGGTGTTTCTTTACAGGACCCTGATGAGTGGGTAGAAGCTGCTCCCCAGTCAGGGGGTGTGGACAAAGCCTGGAAGGTCTCTGAGCAGGCCACGCCCACTGTCAGCTCAAACAATAGCAACCAGGTAAGCGCACTGTTTGTGTTTATCTCCCACAACTCTTTAGCACAGAGGTCACTGATAGGCAGTCGGAGAATAAAGCGAGTCGGAGGAAGGCAAATTCAGGTGACAAGCTCTAAAAAGTTTAGTTTTTCTATGAATAAGCACTTTATGATGAACTTTCAAAAGCATTCTGTTTTTTTTATCGTAGCTATTGTTTTAAAAAAAAACAATTATTTGAAGTTTTATAAATAATTAATTCAGTTCAGCAATTAAAACAATAAATATAGTTGATATTACTATTATTATTTGAAATATACTGAACTATATGTGTAATTTCAGCCTTTCGTTTGCTGATGGTGTAAGATGCTGGTATTAGACTATATAGTATAGTATAGTATATTCAGTATATAGGATATGGCACTGAATCATAATACAAGTTAGAAATTTACATTTCCTCTGACTGGACCTTACTGAATTCTAATCAAATACCCCTGCTCTAGGATGATGAAAGCAGTATTAAATAATCAGTCATTTTTTATTATAAAAAGTGATCAAGGCCAAAGCTAATCTTTTGGTTACAAAACCTTAAAGGCCCCATAACATAGAAAAGTGATATTTCCAATGTTTTTTAATACATTTGATGTAATGTGTTAACATGTAAGTTCACTCTTCAGTCCATACATCCATTGTTTTTGTCACATTCACATTTATCATCTATTCAAATTGCAGCAGATTAACCCCACCCATTACGCCTTTAGCAGTTCAGCCCCACCCATTCAGCCTATAGTAGTTTACCTCTACCCACTTAGCCTATAGCAGTTAAGCCCGCCATCCAACCTTCAGCAGTTTGGCCACGCCTTTTTAGCTTACAGCAGTTTAGCTCCACCCATTTATCCTATAGCAGTTTAGCTCCACCCATTCAGCCTATAGCAGTTTAACACCACCCATACAGCCTTTAGCAGTTCAGCTTCACCCATTCAGCCTATAGCAGTTCAGCTCCACCCATTCAGCCTATAGCAGTTCAGCTCCACCCATTCAGCCTATAGCAGTTTAACACCACCCATACAGCCTTTAGCAGCTCAGCTTCACCCATTCAGCCTATAGCAGTTTAACACCACCCATACAGCCTTTAGCAGCTCAGCTTCACCCATTCAGCCTATAGCAGTTTAACACCACCCATACAGCCTTTAGCAGTTCAGCTTCACCCATTCAGCCTATAGCATTTCAGCTCCACCCATTCAGCCTATAGCAGTTTAACACCACCCATACAGCCTTCAACAGTTAAGCTCCGCCTATTCAGCCAAAAGTAGTTTAACTCTACCCACTCAGCCTATAGCAGTTAAGCCTGCTATTCAACCTTCAGCAGCCTTTTTAGCCTACAGCAGTTTAGCTCCACCCATTCAGCCGATTTAGTCTTCAGTACTCTGGCCACGCCCCTTCAGCCTAAGCAGTCTGGTCACCCCCTTCAGCCTAACAGGAGCGTTTCTGCCCAGACTGTTTTTAAACAAGACATGATACAGACCAGCAAATCGGTACTGAGAATATTACATATGTCAGTAGTAAAGACAGCAGCAAGAGAAACAGTCTGTTTAATGCTTACATACATAGAGAGAAAATTATTATGTAGAAATAAATGATGTTTACACAGCCTTAAGTGGGCCTTATGGAGGTTAGGGGCCCTTTAAGGTTATGGATGGGTTACATCAATACGCAGTTGAGCTTTCTCTAGTCGTGTTTCCTTTATCTGTTTTGCACTAATGGGCGGTGCTGACCGCTCTCCAAAGGTCATCAGCAAGTCCTTCTCTCCAAATGGTGGATCAATAACTTGTCACCATCGCTCTAGTGGATCAATATCTTAAATAACACATTGATTAACTGATTCAGATTCTGAACCTGCTGGAGACTGAGGTCATGTGAGGACAGCAGAGCTTTAGACTAGAAATCACAGCATATTTTTACAGGTGTGTGCAAAGGTTTGTGCTCCCACGGTCAAACTCTATGTTGTTTTTGATTTGTACACTTCTGTACAAATAAATGTGTAATTATTTATTTCCTTTAAACACTGTTTAAAACCTGCATACACACTAAACGCTGTTTAAAGCCTACATACACACTAAACGCTGTTTAAAACCTACATACACACTAAACGCTGTTTAAAACCTACATACACACTAAACACTGTTTAAAACCTGCATACACACTAAACGCTGTTTAAAGCCTACATACACACTAAACGCTGTTTAAAGCCTACATACACACTAAACACTGTTTAAAGCCTACATACACACTAAACACTGTTTAAAACCTGCATACACACTAAACGCTGTTTAAAGCCTACATACACACTAAACGCTGTTTAAAACCTACATACACACTAAACACTGTTTAAAACCTACATATACACTAAACACTGTTTAAAACCTACATACACACTAAACACTGTTTAAAGCCTACATACACACTAAACACTGTTTAAAACCTACATACACACTAAACGCTGTTTAAAACCTACATACACACTAAACGCTGTTTAAAACCTACATACACACTAAACGCTGTTTAAAACCTACATACACACTAAACGCTGTTTAAAACCTACATACACACTAAACGCTGTTTAAAACCTACATACACACTAAACGCTGTTTAAAACCTACATACACACTAAACGCTGTTTAAAACCTACATATACACTAAACGCTGTTTAAAACCTACATACACACTAAACGC
Source organism: Megaleporinus macrocephalus (assembly GCA_021613375.1). Classification (NCBI taxonomy): domain Eukaryota; kingdom Metazoa; phylum Chordata; class Actinopteri; order Characiformes; family Anostomidae; genus Megaleporinus; species Megaleporinus macrocephalus. The sequence goes on from CM038716.1 coordinate 5,382,098, forward strand.
TGTTTAAAACCTACATACACACTAAACGCTGTTTAAAACCTACATACACACTAAACACTGTTTAAAACCTACATATACACTAAACGCTGTTTAAAACCTACATATACACTAAGCGCTGTTTAAAGCCTAGAGACAGACTAAACACTGTTTAAAGCCTAGAGACAGACTAAACACATTAAAAAGCCCAGATACAGACTAAACACTGTTTAAAGCCTAGAGACAGACTAAACACTGTTTAAAACCTACATACACACTAAACACTGTTTAAAACCTACATACACACTAAACGCTGTTTAAAACCTACATACACACTAAACACTGTTTAAAGCCTACATACACACTAAACGCTGTTTAAAGCCTACATACACACTAAACGCTGTTTAAAACCTACATACACACTAAACACTGTTTAAAACCTACATACACACTAAACACTGTTTAAAGCCTAGAAACACACTAAACGCTGTTTAAAGCCTAGAGACAGACTAAACACATTAAAAAGCCCAGATACAGACTAAACACTGTTTAAAGCCTAGAGACAGACTAAACACTGTTTAAAGCCTAGAGACAGACTAAACACATTAAAAAGCCCAGATACAGACTAAACACTGTTTAAAGCCTAGAGACAGACTAAACACTGTTTAAAGCCTACATACACACTAAACGCTGTTTAAAGCCTACATACACACTAAACGCTGTTTAAAACCAACATACACACTAAACGCTGTTTAAAGCCTAGAGACAGACTAAACACTGTTTAAAGCCTAGACACAGACTAAACACTGTTTAAAGCCTAGAGACAGACTAAACACATTAAAAAGCCCAGATACAGACTAAACACTGTTTAAAGCCTAGAGACAGACTAAACACATTAAAAAGCCCAGATACAGACTAAACACTGTTTAAAGCCTAGAGACAGACTAAACACATTAAAAAGCCCAGATACAGACTAAACACTGTTTAAAGCCTAGATACAGACTAAACACTGTTTAAAGCCTAGAGACAGACTAAACACATTAAAAAGCCCAGATACAGACTAAACACTGTTTAAAGCCTTGATACACACTAAATACTGTATAAAGCCTAGATGCAGACTAAAAGCTGTATTAATAATAGATACAGACTAAACACTGTATAAAGCCTAGGTACAGACTAAATGCTGTATAAAGCCCAGATACAGACTAAACGCTGTTCAAAGCCTAGATACAGACTAAACACTGTATAAAGCCCAGATACAGACTAAACACTGTATAAAGCTCAGATACAGACTAAACACATTATAAAGCCTAGATACAGACTAAACACTGTATAAAGCCCAGATACAGACTAAACACATTATAAAGCCTAGATACAGACTAAACACTGTATAAAGCCCAGATACACACTAAACACTGTATAAAGCTCAGATACAGACTAAACACATTATAAAGCCTAGATACAGACTAAACACTGTATAAAGCTCAAATACAGACTAAACACTGTTTAAAGCTCATATACAGACTAAACACTGTTTAAAGCTCATATACAGACTAAACACTGTTTAAAGCTCATATACAGACTTAACGCTGTATAAAGCCTAGAATCACCAGTAAATGGACTGTCTGGATGCTATTCTGATATTTTTTTGATATGTTTGGTATATTTTTATATTCTTTTTTTGGCTAACATATACTGATATAATGATGTCATCTACTCAGCTACTTGTGAAACAAGTTATATAGTGTATACAGTTATTGTCTACTGGTAATTGTTGTTTGCAGGTTGTCTGTAATTGGTCGAAGGGCTGTACCATGTTGCATTCTAGATGTACTGACCGCACACATCATATACTCAGAGCAGAGTATAATAACAATCATTACAATCCAGTCACTCACCCCTAATCACACTGACCACAGAGAGAGACTCTTCAGTGTTCAATACTGTTATTAGTGAGCTTGAAGAGCGCTCACTCTCTTTCTCTCTGTCTGTCTCTTTCTATCTGTTTCTCTTTCTCTCTGTCTGTCTGTCTTTCTCTCTGTCTGTCTGTCTTTCTCTCTGTCTGTCTGTGTCTGTCTCTCTCTCTTTCGCTCTCTCTTCTCTGTTTCTCTTTCTCTCGGTCTGTCTCTCTTTCGCTCTCTGTCTCTGTCTCTTTCCTCTTTTTCTTTCTTTTTTTCTTCTCTTTGGCTTCAATTTTGATTTATTTCTTTTATTCTCTCTTTACATGACATTCTCTCTTTTTCCCCTCTCTCTTTCTCCTTTTTGTAGAGAGATGAGTGGATGACCTTTGACTTCCTGGCCATGAAGACAACGTCTGTTGCGGAGCGACGAGCGCAGAAGGAGGCGGAGAAGGAGGCGGAGCGAGAGAAGGAGCGCATCATAGAGCAGGTGTGAAGCTGATGAAGTGTTCTGATGGTGCTGTCATCATAAGACATGTGCAGCGGATGGTAGTAAAATTCACAAGGCTCCGCCCACCGAGTTCCTTTTAAACTCCGCCTCCAGATCCTTACAGCCTGAACCTCCAGCGTGTACCCATTAGCTTTAACAGAGTGTCTGGGATTTTACAGTCATGTTTCAGAGTTTCAGACAAATTCAAAAGAGCTGATGTTGGTTTCCTATTCAAATCTCCCCATTCCACCTTAAATGCTGCAGAAGTTGGTAGAAGCTCCAGTATGTAATAACTGCTTTGTTTAAGGCGGAACTGGTCCTACAGGACCACCACTGTGTGTTGTGCTGGTGTGAGTGGATCAGACACAGCAGTGCTGCTGCTGGAGTGTTTAAACACCTCAGTGTCACTACTGGACTGAGAATCGTCCACCAACCAAAACTATCCAGCTGACAGTGTCCTATGGACGGCGTTCTGTGTCCACTAAGAAGGACTATAAGAAACTGTGCAGCAGCAGATGAGCTACTGTCTCTGACTTTACATCTACAAGGTGGACCAGCAATGTAGGAGTGTCTAATAGAGTGGACAGTGAGTGGACACAGTGTTTAAACACTCCAGCTGCACTGCTGTGTCTGATCCACTCACACCAGCACGCTGCAATACTGGGAATAATCCACCACCCAAATAATACCTGCTCTGTGGTGGTCCTGTGAGGGTCCTGACCATTGAAAAACAGGCTTAATGTGCTGCAACGAAGTATGCAGTGATACAGTGAGCTCAGTGCTATAGAGAAATGCTTAGTAATGGTTTGTTTTAATTAGAACCACTATTAAACACTAATACAAATAAAACAATGTCTTGCTAATTAGTGAAGCAGTATTTTCAATTTATGACCCCCAACATTTCCCTCAGGCTGGTCTCCACAGGCTGGAGCTCAACCCCTACTGGAAGGATGGAGGGAGTGGACTGCCCCCAGAGGAGACCGCCAGTACTGAGCTTAAAAAAGGTAGCGCTGATGAAAAAGAACAGCACATAACCCACATATATAATTTTACCAATTCTTTCAAGCTGTCCAGTGTTTGAGATGTCATTCAGAGTAAGTTTAGTTTAAAACAGTTGATTGTAGAGGTTCTGTAGAGCAAAGACATGTTTGGTGTATTCTTTGTTTCTAGGTGTCGTAACTTAATTTTTACCATCAGAATGAAGAGGCAGACCAGTTCAGAGTAAAAGCTTTTATTCTTAGGACTGCAGTACCAACGTTCCCTGAGCTTTCAAACTGTGGTCTCAATCATGTCTCAGCTGCATTGTCTTTTATAGGCCCACCTTCCTGCTTCTGCTGGCCCATGTGGTACACCTGGCCATGTTGTTATCTCCTGGGCTTGGCTCTTGTTCTTGAATAGAAGTTCTTAAGATAACGTTGGAGGGCCTTGTTCTCTGGCCTGGAGTTGCCTGCCATAAAAACCCCTAATGATGGGGGTCACAAAGCCATGACCTTCCCGCGAGCTCTGCAGCATTCAGTCAACCCCTCTGTAAACATATGCTTTTACCAGATGCTATGGTATATAAAAAAAATTGCACCATAGCTAACAAGCAATGGAAGCTCTTACCCCACTTATTAGCACCACGTTTACTCCACCTAGTTTATAGTTAACACCGACAGTGTGGTTTTGGACAGTGTTAGCCTATTTTGACCAAAACAACTCTGGTTTTTGAACTGCTGAATCTTGGTGCTATTCAGGGAACCAGCCTGGATTTTCTCCACTTTATTGGTTTATTTATTGGAACCAAGGAGCGTCAAAGCATAAGTAATAAACCGAGGGCTTTGCACAGTGGTGGTAAACAGTCATCACAAGATGTCTGAGTGCGCAATTATTAAAGACGTTTGTTTTTATCCAAACGTTGTCGTTGTCTAAAGAAAAACAAGTATCTCTAAAATGGCAACTCTACAGGAGAGGACAAAAACAGTCAATGGAAGTCAATGGAAGTCAATGGAAGTCAAGGGAAGTCAAGGGAAGTCAAGGGAAGTCAAGGGAAGTCAAGGGAAGTCAAGGGAAGTCAAGGGAAGTCAATGGAAGTCAAGGGAAGCAAAACATTTTTTCAAGATATTTTGGAGCATTTCTGTTGGTCCATTCAACATGAAATGAAGATGAAGATACATGTTTTTCTTTGGATAAAGGTGATATGCAAGGATGGATCAACTAAAAAGTGATGAACCAGATGTAGATGTCTTCATCAGACCACTGCATGCTCTTCGAGGGTATCTCCATGTTTCCTTTCTCTTTCCTCAACAACTGACACAGGCATGGTTGCTGTCATGGTTTGTGCTGAAGAACTGATATTTGGTTGCAGCCTGGACGAAACCTTTTGGGTTCTGAGCCTAAAAACAGTGAGCCGTATTTTCAGTGTTAGAAACTACATGACCGAGGCTTTGTAGCTCCAAGAATAACAAAGCTATCACGCTTTGAGCGATCACTGACATTAGAGGCAACTGAGAGAATTAGATTTTCCCCTGAACTTCAATGATGATCTGATGTCATGAACTGATGAGTTCCTGGCATTGAGATGATTAAACTCTTGTTTATGTCAGCTCTCCTAATCTACATGTTCCCTCTGTTTCAGCAGCTGGAGATCACTAATCACACACACACACACATTTAGAGATGACAGCAGTTCAACTACACTAAAGATGTTTTCTCTCAGTCTTGAAGTTTCATGATAAACCCAGTTGCTCGCTGTATAAAACAGTTTATTAAACTCTCTCTCTTTCTCTCAGCGGTGATGGTGGAGGATGGGGGCTTGAGTTGGTTGAAGAAGTCCTATCAGAGGATGAAGGAGCAAGCGGAGAGAGAGCAGCGTGCACTGGATGACATAGTGGCCGAGAGATACGGGGTACGCACACACAAACATACTGAAACAATGTCTTCACCATGATTCGGTTTGATTTGATTCTATAACAAATGATACATAAAATAATGAGGTCTCAGATTTCACTATGATTCAGTTTGATTTGATTCTTTAACAGATGATACATAAAATAATGAGGTCTCAGATTTCACTATGATTCAGTTTAATTTGATTCTTTAACAAATAATACTAAAATAATGAGGTCTCAGATTTCACTATGATTCAGTTTGATTTGATTCTTTAACAGATGATACATAAAATAATGAGGTCTCAGATTTCACTATGATTCAGTTTAATTTGATTCTTTAACAAATAATACTAAAATAATGAGGTCTCAGATTTCACTATGATTCGGTTTGATTTGATTCTTTAACAAATGATACATAAAATAATGAGGTCTTAGATTTCACTATGATTCAGTTTGATTTGATTCTTTAACAAATGATACATAAAATAATGAGGTCTCAGATTTCACTATGATTCAGTTTGATTTGATTCTTTAACAGATGATACATAAAATAATGAGGTCTCAGATTTCACTATGATTCAGTTTGATTTGATTCTTTAACAGATGATACATAGAATAATGAGGTATCAGATTTTACTATGATTCAGTTTGATTTGATTCTTTAACAAATGATACATAAAATAATGAGGTCTCAGATTTCACTATGATTCAGTTTAATTTGATTCTTTAACAAATGATACATAGAATAATGAGGTCTTAGATTTCACTATGATTCAGTTTGATTTGATAAAATAAGGAGATCTCAGATTTCACCATGGTTCAGGTTGGGATCATTCTTTAGGAATCAATTCAGTGCATATTGACATCTCAGACTTTACAACAATACAGTTTAAATAGATTTTTTAGTAAACAGTTGGGATCCTATACTTCACCATGATTCAGTATGATCCATTCTTTAGGAATCGATTCAGTATATAGTAAGAATGCAGATTTCAGTATGATTCAATTCAGTTTGATTCTTAAGGAAATGATTGAGTCTGTAATGAGATTTCACTGTGATTTAGTGTGGTTTGATTCTTTAGGAAATAGTTCAATGCATGCCATTATACATTTTCTCATGATTCAGTTTGATTTGATTCAGTTTGATTTAATAAAATAATGACATCCCAGTAAAATAAAATAATGACTTCACAGTAATACAGTTTAATTAGATTTTTTAGTAAACAGTTCAACGCATAATGTGATCCCGTACTTCACCATGATTCAGTATGATCTGTTTCTTTAGGAATTGATTCAGTACATAATAAGAATGCAGATTTCACTATGATCCAGTTCAAATTTGATTCTTGAGGAAATGATTCAGCACACAAGCTCTCAAATTTCACTGTAGTTCAGTTTTGTTTGTTTTTGTTTTTTAGGAGTTGATTCAGTGTGTAATGCGATGTAAGATTGCGCCATAATTCAGTTTGATTGGATTCTTGAAAAAATGATTCAGTACATATTGAGATCTTCTCATTGACTCACTGCTTCCCCCTGAAGTTGACACTGCACTTGCCAAAAGTTACAACATTTGTTATTGTTGTTGTGTTCACATGTGCAGTCCATGGAGCAGTTCCAGAGGAGGCTACAGGAGGCAGAGGAGGTAGCCATCGCTCAGAGGAAACCAGAGAGAGGGAGAGGGAGGAGAGAAGAGGGGGATGAACCGAGGGAGAGATGGAGGAGAGATTCAAACAGGGATGGCCATCGGGACGGAGACAGAGAGCGAGAAAGAGATTATTGCAGGGACAGAGAGAGGGACAGAGAAAGAGACCAACGGAGAGAAAGGGAGCGAGAGAGGGATAGAGAAAGAGAGCGAGAGAAAGATAGAGACGAGAGAGACCATGACAGAGAAAGAGACAAGAGGAAAGAGAGAGACAGAGAGAGGGATAGGCAGAGAGATGGAGAGAGGGAAGAAAGGCGATCGAGAGAACTCTCTCTCACCTCCCTCAAAGGGCGCTTCCTCAAGCCGTCCGACTCTGATGACCTCCCGACCCCGGCGACGAGCTGGAGGAAACCAGGAGTGACCGCTGCTGCGTCGTCCAGTCAGAGCACGGTGGGGTTCCTGAAACCTCGGGATGAGAATGAAGATGACGCTCCAGTGTGGAGGAAGAGCAGTGGTGGTACAGAGCTAAAGGAGGAGAGAGAGAGAGCGAGAGAGGAAGTGAAGCGTCCAGAGAAGCTCCAGCAGCAGACTGAAGCCAGCCTGGTGGAGAAGAGCAGGTATGAATATCCACACAGAGAATTCGGTTGGACTTGATTCTGTAGGTAAAGGTACACAGCAAGCAAATGAAGCTAAAGAAGCTTACAAGCTCACGAAGCCACTTTCGTCTCTGTGCAACACTCACAAACTTCGTTCTGCTGAGGCTATTATTCTACTAATATTCACTCTTCTCTTCTGTCTGTGCTTTCACAGCTCAGAGAGTGATGATGATAGTGAAGATGATGGTGAAGATGAGGAAGAGGCTCCACTCCTGACGGATGAGGAGATGAACAAACTTGGAGCCAAGCTAGTGAAAGCCGAGCTCATGGGTAACACGGTGAGGTCATCGCAGAGCCCCAGTAACCCGTACAGGAAGAGACTGTAGATGAGCATCATGAGACAAAAATTCTCAATATTCAGTTACACATATTCATACTCCATATTTTTCCAGGCCAGACACGGCTCAAAGTATTCAGTATTAACAAACATGTAAACGTGATCAGTTCTAATGAACATAAACAGCAGGCGGACCAGGCCAATAGACAGCTAGCTTTCTGAAAGGGACAAAAGACAGCTAGCAGGCTAAATGGGCCAAAGACAGCTAACAGGCTAAACAGGCAAAAGACATCTAGCAGGCTAAAGGGGCCAAAGACAGCTAGCTTTCTAAACGGCCCAACAGACAGCTAGCAGGCTAAACAGGCAAAAGACAGCTAGCAGGCTAAACAGGCAAAAGACATCTAGCAGGCTAAAGGGGCCAAAGACAGCTAGCAGGCTAAACAGGCAAAAGACAGCTAGCAGGCTAAAGGGGCCAAAGACAGCTAGCAGGCTAAACAGGCAAAAGACAGCTAGCAGGCTAAAGGGGCCAAAGACAGCTAGCAGGCTAAACAGGCAAAAGACAATTAGCAGGCTAAAGGGGCCAAAGACAGCTAGCAGGCTAAACAGGCAAAAGACAGCTAGCAGGCTAAACAGGCAAAAGACAGCTAGCAGGCTAAACAGGCAAAAGACAGCTAGCAGGCTAAACAGACCAAGGACATCTAGCTTTCTGAACGGGCCAAAAGACAGCTAACAGACTAAACAGGCCAAAGACATTCAGCAGGCTAAACAGACCAAAAGACATCTAGCAGGCTAAACAGACCAAAAGACAGCTAGCAGGCTAAACAGACCAAAAGACAGCTAGCAGGCTAAACAGGCAAAAGACAGCTAGCAGGCTAAATGGGCCAAAAGACAGCTAGCAGGCTAAATGGGCCAAAAGACATCTTGCAGGCTAAACTGGCAAAAGACAGCTAGCAGGCTAAACAGGCAAAAGACAGCTAGCAGGCTAAACAGGCCAAAACATCTAGCAGGCTGAACGGGCCAATAGACATCTAGCTTTCTGAACGTGCCAAAAGACATCTAGCAGGCTAAATAGGCCAATAGACATCTAGCAGGCTAAATAGGCCAATAGACATCTAGCAGGCTAAATGGGCCAAAAGACCGCTAGCAGGCTGACCGGGCAAAAAGACAGCTAGCAGGCTAAACAGGCAAAAGACATCTAGCAGGCTAAACAGGCAAAAGACAGCTAGCAGGCTAAACAGGCCAAAAGACATCTAGCAGGCTAAACAGGCAAAAGACAGCTAGCAGGCTAAACAGGCAAAAGACAGCTAGCAGGCTAAACAGGCCAAAGACATCTAGCAGGCTGAACGGGCCAATAGACATCTAGCTTTCTGAACGGGCCAAAAGACATCTAGCAGGCTAAATAGGCCAAAAGACATCTAGCAGGCTAAATGGGCCAAAAGACCGCTAGCAGGCTGACCGGGCCAAAAGACAGCTAGCAGACTAAATGAGCTAAAAGACATCTAGCAGGCTAAATGGGCCAAAAGACATCTAGCAGACTAAATGAGCTAAAAGACAGCTAGCAGGCTAAACAGGCCAAAGACATCTATCAGGCTAAAGGGGCCAAAAGACAGCTAACAGGCTAAACAGGCCATAGACATCTTGCAGGCTGGACGGGCCAAAAGACAGCTAGCAGACAAAACAGGCCAAAAGACAGCTAGCAGACAAAACAGGCCAAAAGACAGCTAGCAGACAAAACAGGCCAAAAGACAGCTAGCATGCTAACCAGGCTAATGGACTACAGGATAAATGGGCTCTGCTGTTCACTTGAAAGTCGTCTAAGGGTGTTTTTCTTATCAGCACAGGTACGTTACCTGTGGTAGAATCTCTGTAATGCTTTAGCTGAACTGACTGGTTTTCTTGGTTTTGTGTGTTTTTGTGTGTATAAAGTGTTCCTCTAGTGTACACTATGCCTGTGATTGTGCTGTAGTGAAGCCCATATGTTTTGGATCTGAAACACTGCACGTGTTCTGCTGGCAATAAGCAGAACGCTCTGTTTGCTTTCACTGCAGACGATTAATCCTATATAATCTGTGTATGTACAGAAAGCTTAGCGCACATGTTTATTGACAGTGATGTTCTACATCCTCTTACACGGCTTTATTACGAACAGATCATATCATATCTCACATCTCATCTCTCTGTGTGTGTTTAGGCTCTGATGGACTCTCTGAGGGCTCAGCTGGACGCTGCACGGAAAGCAAAAGAGAATCGGGCTCAGAAGCCCCCCGCTCGACCGCCCACACAGGTGACACACACAGTAAACATGTGCAAGGATTACTCTCGTTTTGTCCCGTCTCTGTGGTCATTTCATTTTCTGGAAGAAATTGGTCTGTAGTGGAGCACCTGTATACCACCGCATCATGATTCACCACAGTTCAGTGATTCCTTAGGAAACTATTCAGTGTAACATGAAATGTGGACTTTCACCATATTCACAATTTAATTTAGTTATTACAAAACAGTTCAGTACTTGATTTGCTTTATTTCAGTTATGAGATCTTTGGAAAACTACTTGGTGTAACATGGAATTATGAATTTCTCTGAATTCCGTTTTATAAGTGTATTAATATTAAAAATACAATAAAACGTGTGAAACAGTGACGTAATACACAGTGCTAATGACATTAGCATGCCAGGTAGGGTAGCTTGATGGGTGGAATAAATTGCTAGAACTTAGTACTGGAGAACCAAGTATTAATTTGGGATTGGATGGGAGGGGAGGGGATAGAACGGGATGGGCTGGGACAGGACCGGATGTGACAGGATGGGAGGGGTGAAAGGTATGGAAGTGTTGCGATGGGAGGGAGAGACAGGATGGGAGAGATGGGAGGGGTTGGGATGGATGTGTTGGGATGGGATGGGAGGGATAGAAGTGTTGGGATGGGATGGGAGTGATAGAAGTGTTGGGATGGGATAGGAGGGATGGAAGTGTTGGGATGGGATAGGAGGGATGGAAGTGTTGGGATGGGATGGAAGTGTTGGGATGGGATGGAAGTGTTGGGATGGGATGGAAGTGTTGGGATGGGATGGAAGTGTTGGGATGGGATGGGAGGGATGGAAGTGTTGGGATGGGATGGGAGGGATGGAAGTGTTGGGATGGGATGAGAGGGATGGAAGTGTTGGGATGGGATGGAAGTGTTGGGATGGTATGGGAGTATTGTAAGCGATGGGATGAGAGGATTGGAAGTGTTGGGATGGGATGGGAGGGATGGAAGTGTTGGGATAGGATGGAAGTGTTGGGATGGGATGGGAGGGATGGAAGTGTTGGGATGGGATGGGAGGGATGGAAGTGTTGGGATAGGATGGGAGGGATGGAAGTGTTGGGATAGGATGTAAGTGTTGGGATGGGAGGGGAGGGATGGAAGTGTTGGGATGGGATGGGAGGGATGGAAGTGTTGGGATGGGATGGAAGTGTTGGGATGGGATGGGAGTATTGGAAGCGATGGGATGAGAGGATTGGAAGTGTTGGGATGGGATGGGAGGGATGGAAGTGTTGGGATAGGATGGAAGTGTTGGGATGGGATGGGAGGGATGGAAGTGTTGGGATGGGATGGGAGGGATGGAAGCGATGGGATGAGAGGATTGGAAGTGTTGGGATGGGATGGGAGGGATGAAAGGTATGGAAGTGTTGGGATGGGATGAAGGAATGGAATGGAAGGAATGGGACGGTATGGGATGGGACAGATGGAGGGAAGTGTTGGGATGGGATGAGAGGGTTGGAAGTGTTAGGATGGGATGGGAGGGTTGGAAGTGATGGGATGGGAGGGATGAAAGGTATGGAAGTGTTGGGATGGGATGAAGGAATGGAAGGGATGGGATGGTATGGGATGGGACGGATGCAGGGAAGTGTTAGGATGGGATGAGAGGGATGGGATGGGAGGGATAAAAGGTATGGAAGTGTTGGAATGGGATGAACGAATGGAATGGAAGGGATGGGACGGATGGAGGGAAGTGTTGGGATGGGATGAGAGGGATGGGATGGGAGGGATAAAAGGTATGGAAGTGTTGGGATGGGATGGAGAGGTGGGAGGGATGGAAGTGTTGGGATGGGATGAAGGAATGGAATGTAAGGAATGGGACGGTATGGGATGGGACAGATGGAGGGAAGTGTTGGGATGGGATGAGAGGGTTGGAAGTGTTGGGATGGGATGGGAGGGTTGGAAGTGATGGGAGGGATGAAAGGTATGGAAGTGTTGGGATGGGATGAAGGAATGGAAGGGATGGGACGGTATGGGATGGGACGGATGCAGGGAAGTGTTAGGATGGGATGAGAGGGATGGGATGGGAGGGATAAAAGGTATGGAAGTGTTGGAATGGGATGAACGAATGGAATGGAAGGGATGGGACGGATGGAGGGAAGTGTTGGGATGGGATGAGAGGGATGGGATGGGAGGGATAAAAGGTATGGAAGTGTTGGGATGGGATGGAGAGATGGGAGGGATGGAAGTGCTGTGAGGGATGTAAGAGATGGGAAGGTTGGAAGAAATGGGCGGTGGGGTGGGCTTACAGTAGATTACAATACGCAAACTCGCCACACTGCTCCTTTAAAAAGTGGCCTATTTTATTAAAAATATGAAAATAAAAAAAGATTGAGGTGACTTTGTTTGAAAACAGCCTACATGTATTAATTTGCCCAGATAAGTGCAGACTTTAATAAATATTGACCATTTTAACTGGTTTTCCAAAATCAATGCAGATGAATCACCACTTTCAGAGGCGTTTTTACACCCTTAGTGATCAGCCGTGTGTGTGTGTGTCTGTGTGTGTCTGTGTGTGTTTCTCTTGGCTCGTTAGCTGGTATAATAGGCTATGATTTATGATGCTGTGTAACCATGGCGATATTTCGGCCTCTAGACAGGATGGCACCACACACGCTCAGACACTATGTTACACACGTTTGTCTGCTGATCAGAAAAAAAATTATACTGCATGTAAATCTAGAAGGTTTGCTTTGTGGGCTTTTGTAGAATATGTGTGTCTATGAGTCAGAATAGGCTGCTCTCTGAATCACACATCCTATAGACAATGAATCAAATACAGCGAGAAAAGATTCTCTGTGAATCACTGAGTCTTGAGGATTGGTGTGATTCAGATTACAGCTCTTAAGAGTGATCTATAGACCAGATGAGTTCTCTTGACTGGCATCTGAATCACACAAGTCCTCTAGAATATGAATCATCTAGATTAATTTATCGACCTTAGTAACCTATACAGTGACTCAGCGATCACGCAAATCCTTTTAGGTGAGTCACATGGTCTTTGAATCACTGTAGATGATTGATAGGGTTTTTGAATCACTGTAGATGATTGATAGGGTTTTTGAATCACTCTAGATGACTAATATGGTCTGTGAATCACTTTTGAGGATTTGTATGGTCTGTGAATCACACGAGAGGATTCATATGATCTCTGAATCACACTAGATGATTTAAATACTTTTTAAGTCACTCTGGACGATGTGAATCATTGTCTGTGAATCACCTAGATGTTGCTATGCAGTAAGAATGACTCTGGATGATTCATATAGTCTGTGAATCACTCTAGAGGAGTTGTTTTATCTGTGAATCACTGTGGATGGATCATAGTCTTGAGGATTGGTGTGATTCAGATAGCATGTGAGACTGATTCGCAGACCGTTACAGCCCTTAAGAGTGATCCATAGACCAGATGAGTTTTCTTGACTGGCCTCTGAATCACAAAAGTCCTCTAGAATATGAATCATCTAGAGGGATTCACCGAACTTAGTAACCTATACAGTGACTCAGCGATCACGCAAATCCTTTTAGGTGAGTCACATGGTCTTTGAATCACTGTAGATGATTGATAGGGTTTTTGAATCACTCTAGATGACTAATATGGTCTGTGAATCACTTTCGAGGATTTGTATGGTCTGTGAATCACTCTAGATGATTTTTGTGACTGTGAATCACTTGAGAGGATTCATATAATCTCTGAATCACACCAGATGATTTAAATAGTTTTTGAATCACTCTGGGCGATGTGAATCATTGTCTGTGAATTACCTAGATGGAATGACTCTGGACGATTCATATAGTCTGTGAATCACTCTAGAGGAGTTGTTTTATCTGTGAATCACTGTGGATGGATCATAGTCTTGAGGATTGGTGTGAATTAGATAGCATGTGAGACTGATTCGCAGACCCTTATAGTCCTTAAGAGTGATCCATAGACCAGATGAGTTCCCTTGACTGGCCTCTGAATCACACAAGTCCTCTAGAATGTGAATCATCTAGAGGAATTCACCGACCTTAGTAACCTATACAGTGACTCAGCGATCACACAAATCCTTTTAGGTGAGTCACATGGTCTTTAAATCACTGTAGATGATTGATAGGGTTTTTGAATCACTCTCGATGACTAATATGGTCTGTGAATCACTTTTGAGGATTTGTATGGTCTGTGAATCACTCGAGAGGATTCATATGATCTCTGAATCACACCAGATGATTTAAATAGTTTTTGAATCACTCTGGACGATGTGAATCATTGTCTGTGAATCACCTAGATGGAATGACTCTGGACGATTCATATAGTCTGTGAATCACTCTAGAGGAGTTGTTTCGTCTGTGAATCACTCTAGAGGATTCAAATGGTCTTTTGAATCACTTCAGTGGATTTGTATTGTCTCTGAATCTCTGTTGTCTTTGTTCTCAGGGATCAGCTCAGGCAGAGGAGGATAAGGAGTTGGTTTTGTTCAGAACGGACCATTCCGGAAGAGCATGGCCGGTCAATGGACCCTCACAGCACGTGGAGCCAAAAGGAGGGAGACGGAAGAGAAAAGCGGTGAGACTCCCAGAGATAGTTGTATACACGGAAGGAATTTTAAGAGGAATGTATGACATACTCGTGTATACACACATATAGAGACAAACGTGCACCAACTCTCGTAAATGAGCTCAAAAATACACTATATATACACACACTCACGCCTGCGGTCTGAGTGTACGTGTGTACTGAAGCATGTCTGTAAGTAAGAAAGAATTTTAAGTGGAGCTGCTGTATAAATACATATAAATTAATGTAAATAAAAGAAAGCACTGCACGCGTCCCCTGGGACTCACCAGGGCTCCTTACGACAACAGCTACGGTTCGAACTTACATAAATAAACATTGCCGCAAATGTGTGTGCCCTAAACTATGTTGTGCAGCGTTGGACAACAACAATACACTGTTTTCTAAGTGAAGGGAATTTATATATTTAGAACTTTTATTTCTATGTAAATCTTTCTGCATGCTTAACTGTGCAGTATCTGATTCTGGAGAGCAATCGCTGACTATTGAACTCAACAACCAAAACAAATACACCCTTCAGAAACTCCTTAACTCCATATGACTAAGGTAACCTGTACTGGGCTAGCAGATGTTTTTATGGCCACAAGATATCACAAACGTACAGCAAGAGCAAAGAGTGTCACAGCTTGTAACCAGTTACTATCATAAATGTAGCAAACAGGATAAAACACCACTGTCTGACAGTCTGGTGTGAAATGAAGTTAATGTCCCCCTCGTGTCTATCTCGTTACTTGCTTTTCAACTCTCCATATAACTGGTCAGCTTCATTTTTCACAATAGGAGCCAAATATATAATAATATGCTTCGGCAAAAGAAGTGTTTTTTATTTGTGAAACAGATACGACTTCAGGTGCCAGAATGTAACTACAGTAGATATTCCTGAAACTGGGAAATGGCAGCTTCAGCCTTGTCAGAACTTGACAAGGAGTTATTATTACTCTACTCCAGAGGTCATTAATAGGTGGTCCGGGTCTGGACCCAGACTAGATACACCTTTACTGTTCTCATCCGTAGAGAAAGCAACACAAATCACTTCACAAGTGGATTGTTTTAGGTGGAATTGTCCAAAGGAAGCATTTGTTTTCAGCATATTGTAGAAAAATTGATGTTTTGATGAACAAAATAAAATGCAATTCCAAACAGTGTTACTTTATGATAATGTAATTAAGGTAATTTAGATAATGCAAAATGAATTATTGTAAATATCATTGCCTCAAACAAATAAAAAAAGAAAATAATCCCTTCACGGACACGTTCTGGGCAGGTCGCGGGCAATTCGTAAAAAATAAAAAAACTGTATTTCACTGCTGCTTCCATGATGTTAACACAGTCACTAACATTGGCCAAGTTGTGGGTGTGGCATTGTTCTCGATCTATGTTCTGTTCCTCTTTGGCTGTTTCTTGACCTTCTTTTCTTCTTGGCATTATATGTCGTGACCCACTTTTATGGAATACAAACCAATTTAATTATTTTTTTAATAACCTTCAAAATCACATTTAAACATACATATGCATGCAACGTGAATTTAAGAGCAATTTTTGAGGAGGAACATGACAACTACATGTATAAACGTTGCATTTAAAATTACATAAAATATATATATTAAAACTGCACAAAAAATACGGACACACAATTATATATTTCACCTAACCTTTTTTTTTTCCTTTGTCAGCGCTTCATTACAAATAACACACTGGGGTTTTTGCATATCTCTGCATTCAGAGAACATTAGTAAGAAACTGACCATGCCACCTGCATGTCTACAAGTCACTACAGTACATTTAGATATCAAAACTGTGTAAAATAAATAAGGCTACAAAACAAGATGAGTACTAAATCAGATGATCATTAATTATTTTTCATTTTAATTTTTAATTAATTTATTTTTTTTACGAATTGTCCGCTACCCGCCCAGAACGTGTCCGTGAAAGGATTTTTTTTTTTTTTTTTTGAGGCAATATTTATTTACAATATTTACGATAATTCATTTTGCATTAGCTAATTTACCTTAATTACATTATCATAAAGTAACACTGTTTGGTAATGCATGTTATTGTATTCATTAAACCATCTATATTTCTATAATATGCTGAAAACAAATACTTCATTTGGACAATTCCACCTAAAACAATCCACCCGTGAAGTGATTTGTGTTGCTTCCTCTATGGATGAGAACAGTAGGTGTATCTATTGAAAGGTTCCTAGCACTCCTACAATTGGTAGAGATGACACAGCCAGGTTAATGTAGTCACATGTTTTTATTAGGATATAGTGATTCACTATGTGCTTCTCAACCAATGAGATTTGAAGAATGTTATAGGAGTAACAGTGTAGAGGTGTTTAATTAGAACTCAGTAAGGTCCAGTTAGAGGAGATTTCTTCAGGCCGGTCCGGACCCTAATCATTTCTAACGTGTGTTCTGAT
>CM038716.1:5404183-5414183 GCA_021613375.1 Megaleporinus macrocephalus
GTTGTTTGTGTTAGATGATGGGGAAGCAGGACGGTGATAACTACACTCTGGACGACATGTTTGTGTCGAGTGCAGCTCAGAAGGAGCGAGCAGGGCTGGATGAGGATCGTCAGCGCAGTAGAGCGATGGAAGAGACTCGCAGACTCGCCGGCCGCATGGAAAAATGTCCTCACTGCTTTACCAACCCTGAACTACCCAAACACCTTATTGTAGCAATCGGAGCAAAGGTCTCTCTCTCTTCGTCTCTCTCTCTCTCATATATATTTATATGTGTATGTATGTCTGTAAATAAATGTGTGTGTGTGTAGGTGTATCTGAGTCTGCCGAACAGCGTGTCCCTGACGGAGGGTCACTGTTTGATCGTCCCGCTACAGCACCACAGTTCTTCTACTGGCCTCGACGAGGATGTGTGGAACGAAATACAGGTACACACAAATATCCAACTAACCCCTACAATCACCAGCAACACCAGAGTTTCTACATAACTGTCCAATGAGTAGGAGCCCGCTAGTAGAAGAAAGTTGCCCGTGTTTGTGTGTGTGTGTGTGTGTGTGTGTGTGTGTGTGTGTGTGTGTTCTTGTAGAGGTATATTTGTAAGGACCACATGTGTTTGTGTATTATTTATAAGGTTAGGTGTAGTTCTATATAAGGTACTAAAGTTAAGGTTAGGTGTAGTCTTATATAAATGTACTGAGGTTAAGGTTAGGTTTAGGTGTAGGTGTAGTATTATATAGGGTACTGAGGTTAAGGTTGGGTTTAGGTGTAGGTGTCGTCTTATATAAATGTACTGAGGTTAAGGTTAGGTTTAGGTGTAGGTATAGTATTATATAGGTACTGAGGTTAAGGTTAGGTTTAGGTGTAGGTGTAGTATTATATATGGTACTGAGGTTAAGGTTGGGTTTAGGTGTAGTCTTATATAAAGGTACTGAGGTTAAGGTTAGGGTTAGGTTTAGGTGTAGTCTTATATAAAGGTACTGAGGTTAAGGTTAGGGTTAGGTTTAGGTGTAGGTGTAGTATTATATAGGGTACTGAGGTTAAGGTTGGGTTTAGGTGTAGGTGTAGTATTATATAAAGGTACTGAGGTTAAGGTTAGGGTTAGGTTTAGGTGTAGGTGTAGTATTATATAAGATACTGTGGTTAAGGTTAGGTTTAGGTGTAGGTGTAGTATTATATAAGATACTGTGGTTAAGGTTAGGTTTAGGTGTAGGTGTAGTATTATATAAGATACTGTGGTTAAGGTTAGGTTTAGGTGTAGGTGTAGTATTATATAAGGTACTGTGGTTTAGGTTAGGTGTAGGTGTAGTATTATATATGGTACTGTGGTTTAGGTTAGGTGTATGTGTAGTATTATATAAGGTACTGAGGTTAAGGTTAGGTTTAGGTATAGTATTATATATGGTACTGTGGTTAAGGTTAGGTTTAGGTATAGTATTATATATGGTACTGTGGTTTAGGTTAGGTGTATGTGTAGTATTATATAAGGTACTGAGGTTAAGGTTAGGTTTAGGTATAGTATTATATATGGTACTGTGGTTAAGGTTAGGTTTAGGTATAGTATTATATATGGTACAGTGGTTAAGATTAGGTTTAGGTATAGTATTATATATGGTACTGTGGTTTAGGTTAGGTGTATGTGTAGTATTATATAAGGTACTGAGGTTAAGGTTAGGTTTAGGTATAGTATTATATAAGGTACTGAGGTTAAGGTTAGGTGTATGTGTAGTATTATATAAGATACTGTGGTTAAGGTTAGGTTTAGGTGTAGGTGTAGTATTATTTAGTTATAGTAAAACAAAGATCAATAGAAACCTATGGATGACCTCACTAATATAGTAAGGCAAGTGTGTGTGTGTGAGTGTGTGAGAAATATGTTTCTGATATATAAAGATAGCTGTTATGGAATTATTATGTGTGCAGGTGTTCCGTCGTGCTCTTGTGAAGATGTTCGAATCTCAGGATCTGGACTGTGTGTTTTTAGAAACACACATGAACCCTAAAAGGCGTCTGCACCTGGTGTACGAGTGTGTCCCGCTGCCACGAGAACTCGGAGACATGGCACCTATTTACTTCAAGGTCCTACATACCCCCTTACGCACGCACACACACGTTTGTTTCAGTGAATTGTGGGAACATAACATAGACTTCCATTGTTTACTTACAGACTTATCCAAACCTTATCCAGAACTGCTGCTACACTGACTCTAGCCCTGACTCTACCCTTGAACCTAACCCTAACCTTAAAACATGTTTTTAACCTTAAAGGGTAATGGTTTAGTTACTTGTCCTTAAGGACGAAAGGTCTTCACAACGTTGGTATATGAGCAGGTTTTGGTCCGTGCACAGACACTCGCTGGTTCTCTCTTTCTCACACACACACACACACACACACATACACACACTCACACACACAGGCTGCGCAGTGATGATAAACATGTTTGTTGTTGTGTTTACAGAAAGCGATTATGGAATGTGATGAGGAGTGGGCCATGAATAAGAAAGTGGTGGATCTGTCATCTAAGAACATCAAACAGGCTGTGAGGATCCTTCATTCATTCATTCATTCGTTCATCCTGTCTATCTCTCTTTTTTCTTTCCTTCATTTATTGTCTTTTTTGCCTCTTTATTTATTTCTGTCTTTTTTTCCTCTTAATTTGTTCCTTCTTTCTTTCATTTTGTCTTTCTTCTCTCTCTCTCTCTCTCTCTCTCTCTCTCTCTCTCTCTCTCTCTCTCTCTCTCTCTAGGTTCCTCGGGGTTTGCCGTATTTCTCTGTAGATTTCGGTCTGCAGGGAGGATTCGCTCACGTCATCGAGAACGATCAGAAGTTTCCTCACTATTTTGGTAAAGTAAGTATGAATAAAAGTCCTCCCCCTCCCCCCTGTTGCTGACCGCGGCGTCTGACCACTGTGGTGTCCCGTAGGAGGTCCTGGGCGGAATGCTGGATCTGGAGCCGCGGCGCTGGAGGAAACCCATCCGGGAGAACTTTGATGATCAGAGGAAGAAGGTGCTGCAGTTTTCTCAGTGGTGGAAGCCGTTCGACTGCACGAAGACCGACAGCTAGACTCGGCCAGTGAGCATCCTCATTGGCCGGTTCGAGCTCCGTGCTGGAGCTGTGATTGGTTCAGTTAAAAGTACAGCACAGCAGCGGTGGAGCTGGATGCCGCTGCTTGTTTTTCCACGGAGGACGTAATGAAATGGATCTGATATTATAACAGAACGATTTTATTGGTTTTATTATTGATCTTGTATTGATCTGCTTATTCTCTTCTTGAACATGAATCTCTTGCATAGATTTCTTTGTTTAGAAGTGGGCTCTCTCTGTTAAACCATTTGGGAAATAAAGTTGTTTCCACGTCTTGAACAGTTCATTTGTCGCATGACCAGAACATAAATTAACAAATAAACAGTATTCATATTAGGGCTGGGTATCGCCTCTGATTTCCCGGATCGATTCGATCCCAATTCACAAGGTCTCAATTCAATTCGATTTCCGATTTGATTCGATTCAATTCAATATCGATTCATTTAGGGATATTTCAGTTACAATAATATGTTTTGTTTGAATATGAAAAGAGATTTTCAGAGAACACTCAACCTACCATTACTAAAAACATTAGTGTTTATATGTTTATATTCACCGTGTTTGGCCACACCCACTTTCAAGCATGTGTTTCTTCTGCCTTTGTGTTAGAACTTCAGCTCAGCTAACCAAAATGAATTCAGTTACATGGGAGGAGACCAGAGAGACAGTAAGAAGTTAGAATAGGACAACAATGTCTCATCTGAGCTTAATAACACAGTGGGTGGATTATATGAAAAGGAGGCCTGAGGTTAGCTACGGATTGCTGGAATGCTAATTTTAAAGATCGTTCTCGGGTTTATACGAATCGATATCGGATTATTCGAATGAAGATCGATTTGAATTAAAAAATCAATTTTTTAAACACACCCCTAATTCATATATATATATATATATATAATATAAGATGATAATATAAGAAGGGATCCCAAGAAAGCATCATCGCTATCCAAAGGAAAACGGAAAATTTTTTTCCATATTTATTTTTTTATCATTTGAACGCAGCAGCTGCCGTTTACCTCGTGTAATGTAAACATTGGTATAGTTAATGGACCAATAGATGTGCTCTAAAATAGCTTGTGTGGTTCCATTCTCTCAGCTAAATAAAGGCAAATCAGAGGTTATTGTTTTTGGTGCCCCTCGTCGTATTAATTGTGTAACTAAAGACCTTGGTTGCTGGTCAGCATGTGTTAAGTCTACAGTGAGAGGTCTTGGTGTTTTGTTTGATTCTGACCTTAGATTTAATAAACAAATCAACTCTAATAAACAAATCAACTCTGGTGAGAAGTGGCTTTTACCAATTACGAAACATTGTGAAGCTTAAACCTTTTCTATGTTGCTCCGACCTGGAAAGAGTTATTCATGTATTTATTTCATCAAGACTAGACTACTGCTATTCTCTCTACATTGGGTTTAGTCAGTCTTTAGTGAATCGTTTGCAGCTAGTCCCGAATGCAGCTGCCAGGTTTCTGACTAACACCAAGAAAAGAAACCACATTACTTCTATTCTGGCCTCTTGCACTGGTTACCAGTAAAGTATAGGATACAGTATAAGATTCTTTTATTAGTTTTTAAGGCACTTAATGAGTCGGCACCTATATATTAGAAGTATACTTTCTCGTTCTCTTTCCAGATCTTCTTCTCAGGACCTGTTAGTTGTGCCCAGAGCTTGTTAGAGACTCAAAGGCGATCGTGCTTTTGTTGTTTATGCCCCGAGACTGTAGACCACTCCTTCATCCACTATTCGTTATGCCTCCTCAATCTCATCTTTTAAAACAGACCTATATTTACAGGCTCGCATTTGAGCAATGAAAGTGAAAGTTGTCATGTAAGTTTGTGCTTTTAATTGTTATTCGATGTGATCTTTAAGATGTACAGCACTTTGGTCTACGTGAGTAGTTTTAAAAGTGCTTTATAAATAAACTACTTACTTTACGTTAAAAGTAAAGACTGTTTTTGGCCTCTCCTGTAAAGTTGCCATTTTGGAGACACTTGTTTTTCTTAGGATGGTGACAATATGTGATATACATCTGATTTCACTGTACATCACTGTTTTTCCCACTTTAAGGTGACAGCTTAGCTAATGAAGTGCCACTACTTGTGAAAAGAATGCTTATATGAGATGACATATGAACTAACTATAGAGGCGGTCGGCCAATAAGGCACTAAAACATAAGCTAACCCAGCCAACACAGGACTAATACTGTTGCTATAAGACATAACACTGGTATATACGATCTAATTAATAAACACACTTCCATGTTCTACAACAAAATAGATCTTTTTATTCTTCTTCTTCTTATTATTATTAATATTATTATTATACTCAGTGCAGTTTGACCACCTGCACTCAGTGTCTTGTGGCTGTAAAGGTCAGATCGTGCTGAGTAAGAGCAGATGATGCTGTTACGGGAATTAAGACAGTTATATACTAGTCTATGACCAACTCTCATGAGCGAGCAGCTCACAGGCCGTAAGAAGAGGTGTGGTATGAAGAGGATTTGATTTAGAGTGCAGTCTTATGGGAGTCTCCCATCAGCTTTACACTAACACAACATATAGAGTAAGTGCTGATTAAGCTCCTTATAAAAGTGTTCTGTTGAAGGGGCATGGCTGAGGGGTGGGTAAGTGTGGTCAGTGTCCTTCTATTAAGAAGCATGGCCACCAGTCTGGCCTCCCCAGCACAGGTGTTAGAAGTATTCACATTCATTACTCAGGTAGAAGTATAGATACTAGGGTTTAAAAATACTTTTGTAGAAGTTGAAGTATTAACTCAAGCTTTTTACTCAAAAAAGCTTAAGCTGCACCACAGGGGTCTATCTAGCCCACCTCCCCAAAAACCCCATTCTTCTAAAAGCCATAATGACTGTAATGTTATATTAAAATGTTAATGTTGATAAATTTGGGATGCGCTAGGCTTCCTGTTTCAGCCACTTATACACGCATTGAACATGAATGTAGTTTAGTACAATGTAAATATATTAAAGAAGCATGTCTGTTACTACTGAGCATTAACATGAGTTTCATGGAGCAGAAGATATGATGACTAGTTATCTATAAGTATTGTAATGGTGAAGTCAAACTTCAAAGGCATGTTATCAATAGTCTTTACTGGAATGTAAATGTACATGAATGAAAACAAGCTAGAATAAAATAGGAGTAAGAAGACTATTTTTAAAATGTAAGGAGTAGAAAGTACAGATAATGGTCTCTCCCCAGTTACTGAGAGAAAGAAAGAGAGAGAGAGAGAGAGAAACTAGTATTGATTAGTATTGATTGTTTAATAAACTGATGTACTGTTTGTTAAATGCTTTGGCAACACTATTTTGTGATATGGTCATGCCAATAAGGCTTTCTTAAATTAAATTAAATTAAATTAAATTAAATTAAATTAAATTAAATTAAATTAAATTAAATTAAATTAAATTAAATTAAATTAAATTAAATTAAATTAAATTAAATTAAATTAAATTAAGAGGTAGTCAGCCATCATCAAGAAAGCATCTTCTTATGGTCCCATATGAAAACAAATATGGTTCCTATAAGGTGATTTCTTGCTTAAATCAGATATGATACCATATTATGTTTTTTTATATGTTGACTATAAGTCAGTGTTTTTTATGATTAACATATGATTTTAATGGGAAATATATTAGTTTGTTCTTGTTTCCTAATATAATTTTACACTGATTTTAAACAAAAACACGTATGATCTCTAGAAAATTTACATACTTACATATTTTACAGTGGTTTAATGTGACAAATGTGTTTTGAACATAAAAAATTGAGTGTCTATGACTTTATTATTTTTATTAATACTATATTATCACTATATGTTACACTAGATACGCAAATACTCCTAGACTGAACACTAAGGACTGGAAAAGAGCATCTGCTAAATGCTGTAAATGTAAATATGCTATTGTGTATTCAAATGCTACATCAAAAACACACACAAACAAACACAAGGCAAAGCTTTCGGCATTGTCCAGGACATATATGTTGGGCAATATATTAGTTTAATACAAATTATATGTGCATGTATGACATGTCTTATAGTATGTTCAATTAATATGCATTGTATATCCTCCTGAGACGTGGCCTATTTGTTTGTGTCCTCTGTAGTGGACACTTTCTATGAGTTACCCTAATAATTCCTGCTGTACCTTAAAGAGGACATCCTGGGTAAAATATTCTTTATTTATTGTAAAATATATGAGTAAAATATTCTTTATTTATTGCTTTTTTACTATAAAATGTGTGTATTTTATTTCTTCTGAGGTTGTTAGGAATTGTTAAATGAAGTCTGAGAGCAGTTTAATTACTTTTGGGATTGAATAATAGCCATTTTATGGATGTTCTCTACAGTGGACACCAGATTGATCTTCATGTCTTTCACAATCAGTATTGTTTTAATGCATTGTTTTAGGAGACAGAAAAACAGAGATTGAGGGAGATTCAGAATTAGACTTATCAGATGAGGAACATGATGAGGAATAGGGAGGTAGGGAGTTCTGATGAGGCAGGTAGCTCATCAGATGAAAATAAAGACCAGCAGGAAAGCCGTCATCCTCTGTGGGGCCAGGGTTTGCACGTATGTTTTATTTAGGTAATGTTTTAGGTAATGTTTTTACCCAGTAAAAAATTATATATGCTTTGTATATATGCATTGTTGCCCGCAGAAAGTACACTAAATAAAATGATTCCATAATTCTGAACAGAATTTGGACTTCAAGTTGCACCTGGCTAAAGAGCTTGACAACAGTGCAAGTGAACAGAACAAAGTAGAGTATGAGCCACCAATGATGATAAGGATGGTTGATTGCCAGGAACCAGGGCTGCAAAAACCAGACATACATGAGATGCTCCAAATGCAAGACGTTTCTCTGCATTACCAAAAGAAGACATTGCTTCCTGGACAACATGCAAACAATGAAAGACTAATCAAGTTCAGTATTTCTGTAGATTAAATCAACAAAAAAGAATTCAAGTAATCAAAAATATGTTTTAGATCAACTATTCTACTCATGCAAGGTCAGCAAGTCCAATAATTTGTAAAAGAGAATAAATAGCAAACTAAAATGAATACAGAATTAATAGATTAAAATCATGCTGCTGTCCACTATAGTGGACATGCTATAAAAATAAAAATAGTTTTTAATAAGTCTAAATGGTAATCTGTTTTATTTACTCCAGAAAATCTGGAAAAAAACATAAACTGCAGGACACTTTTTTTCTCGGTTCTCAGGAGGATAGGCCTTTTTAGTGTCATACACTGAACTTATATGATTGAGGCAAAAAACATAAAAATCATGTGTTTTTTGAAAAACTTCTCCTGATGGGGTGAAACTCTGCCATCAGAGTGGACACCAGTCCTGAGAGTTTGGAAGCTGCATTGAGTAACTGGCTTGCTGTGAACAGGAGATTGAACTGGTGCTGGAGTGCAGAATTTGTCTCTGCAGTGCTGCTCTGTGAGTCGGGTATTGACAGAGTTAACTATTAAAAATTAATCAGTTGTAATCACTTCTGCTAATCACGTGCATCTGTTGTGGGTCCCCTAATACAGTGCTGAGCTTTCTAATCATTAAACTAATGTTTAACCTGTAGCAAGGGCAGGGGTCCTTAACTGGAGTAAATCAGAGGCCAGTTTCAGCCTCACTTGTGCCTTTCAGTTTGAGTTTGGGACGAGTTTTTGAGCTTAGTTGGTGTTTACACACGGAGAAACTAGACCTCCACTTTTAACCCATCCATGCAGTGAAACACCCACATACACACACACACACTAGGGGGCAGTGAGCACACATACCCAGAGTGATGGGCAGCCCTATCCACAGTGCTTAGGCATCTTGTTCACCTTATGCTTACTCTAGAAACACCTACTCTCTACTTCCACTAACTGGCCACTTTATTAGAAACCCCACCTTCTACTTCCACTAACTGGACACTTTATTAGAAACCCCACTTTCTACTTCCACTAACTGGCCACTTTATCAGAAACACCTACATTCCACTTCCACTAACTGGCCACTTTATCAGAAACACCCACCTTCTACTTCCACTAACTGGCTACTTTATTAGAAACCCCACTTTCTCTTTCCACTAACTGGCCACTTTATTAGAAACACACACCATGCATTTCCGTTAACTGGCCACTTTATTAGAAACCCCACCTTCTACTTCCACTATCTGGCTACTTTATTAGAAACCCCACCTTCTACTTCCAGTAACTGGCCACTTTATTAGAAACATCTACCATCTACTTCCACTATCTGGCCACTTTATTAGAAACACGTACCATGCATTTCCGTTAACTGGCCACTTTATTAGAAACCCCACCTTCTACTTCCACTATCTGGCTACTTTATTAGAAACCCCACCTTCTACTTCCACTAACTGGACACTTTATTAGAAACCCCACCTTCTACTTCCACTAACTGGCCACTTTATCAGAAACACCTACATTCCACTTCCACTAACTGGCCACTTTATCAGAAACACCCACCTTCTACTTCCACTAACTGGCCACTTTATTAGAAACACCCACCTTCCACTTCCGCTAACTGGCCACTTTATTAGAAACACCAACCTTCTGCTTTCACTAACTGGCCACTTTATTAGAAACACACACCATGCATTTCCGTTAACTGGCCACTTTATTAGAAACATCTACCATCTACTTCCACTATCTGGCCTCTTTATTAGAAACACGTACCATGCATTTCCGTTAACTGGCCACTTTATTAGAAACCCCACCTTCTACTTTCAGTAACTGGCCACTTTATTAGAAACAGCTACCATCTACTTCCACTATCTGGCCACTTTATTAGAAACACGTGCCATGCATTTCCGTTAACTGGCCACTTTATTAGAAACCCCACCTTCTACTTCCACTAACTGGCCACTTTATTAGAAACACCCACCTTC